>MU968480.1:7331908-7582140 GCA_034641835.2 Pinus albicaulis | reverse complement strand
AGAGGAGTCGGAGTGCAGACTCGAAGGTGGACTGGCTCGACGACGGTGGTGCGGAGCAGGTCGATCAACCGGAAACTGAGGGTGAAGGCCAAGAAGTCTCCGGGAAAGGCGCCTTGGGGGCGCAATGATGACAGGAAGAAGGAAACCGACAGGGGCAGAAAGGGACAGAATCAAATAAGGTCAAGGGCAGATAAGGTGCAGTGACAATTGATTTTAGAGTCTTTGCCGGGCGGTGTTAACCAGGCGCTTCTTCGCTTAGGGTCAGTGTGTGGCGTGCGTTAATTTTAATTTTTAAACCCTTTCCATTTTGAGAGCAAGAAAAAAGTGTGCTGCGTAGCTGAAAATAAATCTGCAGAGAACAATATAGATTGCTGAAATAACAGAACATTTAACAGCTAACCATGCATCAATTGAACCCAAAAAGGCGGGTCTCTCAAAACTACTCTAAAAGAGGGAAAAAATATATTCAAAACACACGTAAAAAGAGGCCAATAGATCTAGGGTCAAAAGGGACAGGGATCTAAAGGAGAAAGCTGCTAAAAAGAGGCGCAGATCACAGCCAAGAGGCAGAGGCAAGGTGGCTGGAAAAAGGGGGAAATCAGCAAAAAGCGGAAGGGACAGGGATGAGGTCCTAAAGGGGGGTCCAAACAAAACTACAAGAGGTGATTTGAAAGGAAGAAAAGCTGATTAAAAGGGATCTGAGGATGAGGTATCAGATCTGAAAAAGGGAAGGCTGAAACTCTAAAAAATCAGACACCTGAAATAGCTAAAACTCTTCCACCAAAAGTGGAGGGTACTGAAGCCCTAGGGGGCTAGGTTCCCACTTAGATGAGCAAAAGCAGATCAGAAACAAGTCGAAACAGGCTGAGACAGAGGCTGGAAAACCCTGACAAAAGCTTCAGAAAAACCCAGAAAAAGTTCAGAAAAACAGCAGAAAAAAGTCTAGGTCGCGGTTTTTGACCAGTTTTTCGCTCCGGTCGCAGTTGTGGGGCTGTTTTCTGCGACCTGAGGCTTGAGGTCGCACTTTTTGGGCTAAAAAGTGTGACCTGCACTTCCGGGACTCTCGGCGGCAGATTTCAGAAAAATAAAATGTCGTCTCAGCTGCGACTGATGTCGGTCACCTGCGCAATAGGGCCAGAAACACACGGAAGTTAGAAATTTTAATGTTTGAGGGCTTTATGAGGAAAAAACCACATGAAAATAGGAAAAACAAAAATCTGAAAAGAAACCCTAGGGTCTGAAGTAGCTGGATATGCAGGAATAGGAAAAACGACAGCGGTCGTAATTTAAAACCCGTGTGGAGTCGCCATTTGTTAGTATGAATTCTTCGTCGAGGTGTACGAAAAAGAACCACTTTAGCTATGCATAACTAATAGCCCTAACAACAATAGAGGCTGCCAAACATCTTCAGATCTGCGATTAGTAGTAAAAATGCTGCAACAAACAGATCTATAAATGGAAAGACGTTAAGCAGTAAAGTAAAGGTTTTGCTCCATGCATCCAACAGACAAGACAAGAACACGATTTTTTGAAAGAATTTTATATTACAGGGCACCTGGGAGGAAAACAAGAAGGTGTATCCAGCTCTCCTCAATGGGATGGGTTCTTTGTAGTCCTTAGCACTTCAGATCTAAGCTTTCTCTCTCTTGTAGGTGTAGAAAACCCAATGCAGAAAATAGAGCTCAATGGGAGCAAATGGTGAAAAATGGGACCAAGTGTATAGATCCAGAGTGATCTAGTAGGCAACAAAAGGTGAAGAATGATGGGGAAAACCCTCCTATTTATAACAAAATATTGGGTCATTCTAGATCTTGGTGCATGATTAAAATAATGTTAACGAAATCTAGATCCACCTTTTATGGAATATTTTATTATATTTGTTGGAGGGAAAGGGTCTTTGACTTGGGTCAAATCCCTTGATTAGTCAAAAATAAATAAATAAATGATTTATTTATCTTTTTAAGGAAGTGGTTCGAAGATAATCAAATAAATAATGATTTATTTAATTATTTGTGGGTGATTTTGTCATATTTAACAAGGAATATTATCTAAACAAGATTTAAATAATTATTCCTAGAAATTAATAAGATAAATAAAGGTTTATCTAATTAATTTCTTTGATTTTGGGTTAAACATGACTGGGAATAATAATTAAATTATGGTTTAATTAATTATTCCATGAGGAAAATCAAACAAATATGGGTTTGTTTAATATTTCCTTTTGGGGTTTTCTGTTTTAACATAGTGAAAGTGGTTTTACTTAGGGTAAAACTGGTCTTACATGGTGTACTTGGGTCCATCTAATGATAATAAGTTAGATGACCAAAAAATGGTGTAACAATCAAAAACACGCAAATTAGTGATATTGTCTGGCACGGATGGTTTATACATAACTTCAATAGAAAACCCGTCCCTCAAAGGGGTAAACCTGGCGGCAGCATTAGCTAGAGTATCTGCTGCTGCGTTATGCATTCTTAGAACAGACTTAATTCCAAAAGCGTCAAAAGCGGAAATTAATCGCCATACCTCTTGCTGATACGCCTTCAAATGTGGAGACAAACAGTGAATAGTGTTGCGTACCTGCCGAGTGATAATCTCGGAGTCTCCAATGACCCGTAAGCATTTTACCTTCAAATCCAGCGCCTTTTTAAGCCCAAGGATCAAAGCTTCATACTCGGCAGTGTTGTTAGTGCATTGGAACTCAAGTCGACAAGAGACTAAGAACTTTTTCTTATGCGGATCAAGCAAAACGCAGCCAGCGCCAGAACCATCGAGATTCTTGGAACCGTCGTAATACAAGGTCCATATGTCGCTTTCCGGGTCCTTGGGAGTAATGGATTGCGGAGGAATTTCGGCTTGGTGTGAGATAGTTTGGGCTTGTTCCTCTGCGACGAGCGTCATTTCAGAAAGGACCTCGGGGCCTACTGAAGACTGAGGAGGTCGATAGCATCCAAAAATGGACTCCAGGAAACACATACCAAGTTCCTCCTGGGCAAAGCTGATGGGTTCATTTGTGGCATCCAAATCAGTTACAGTGTGTTTCATGTATGGTTCACTTTCGACTCTGATTTGGTTGTTTCTCCCTTTGTAAGGTAGCCATAAGTGAGACCAATCTGTGGCGAAGTATCCTTGCAATTTGCTAGACCAGTCTCTACTAAGCAGTACACCATAGGCTTCTGGGATGTCAACAACCACAATATCAATACATTGATGAACTCTAGAGTCGGATGAGAGGCGGATGATGACATTGTTTAGTTCTCCCACGGCTGGTACTTGTGATCTGTCAAGTTGAATGATTTTTGCGTCAGTTTTCTCTGGGAGAATGTTGAGTTTCTTGCACACAGATAGAGGCATGACATTTGTGGATGCACCGGAGTCAACGAGACAATTGTGAACGTTGAAGTTAAACATCTCAAAAGACAAAAGGAAAGGAGGGGTGGATCCTCTCGAATTCGTGTTGACAGCGTTCACTATAGACTGGATATCTGGACTGGCTTGTGCAGACGTGTTTCTGACATTCTTCGTATTTTGGTTGTTGGCGAAAGCTTTTAGGATAAGTTCCTTTTGATTCGTGATGCGGGCCAACTCGTAGAGTGAGATATTAGCCCTGGTCTTTTTCATGTCCTCCACTATGTTGTAGCTAGTATCGGTTTGGGGACTAGGTTCGGTGGTGGTTTTCGAGGGTTCCACCGGGAGCTTGGTCTTTTGACTTGCTTTGCTATTACTATTCATGGGCTTTTCTGGTGTAACTTGTCCTTCATTTCCAGAAGGAAGAATTTTCCTTAGGAAAGCCCTTTTCTTGTCCTCATATGATTGTTCAGGAACAGAGCCTTTGCTTCTAAGACTATAGTATCGAGTGGGCTGAGCCTTGGGACTGCCTGCCATGTTGATATCAATGGGAGCAAGACTCTCTCCCCCGCGGATTACATCAAAAGTTAAGACAGAGGCTCCTGATTCCCCATCTAGGAGCGAACCCTCATCTCGATCAGAAACCTCATCCTCTGTCAGGTTTCTTGGAGTTTGGTCATCCAAAAGTTGGTTAACCACCGCGGTCATGCTGCCAATCCATTGCGGGCACGTTTTTTCAGAATGGGCAGCTTGGTGAAAAGAGCAAAAATTGTCTTTCCCTATCTCTTCCACGTTGAGAGCGGCACTGGAGTTTGACGGAGGTCTGCTGGTGTTGGGATTACCTTTCTTGAAAAAGGGTTTTGGGGGTTTATTTGTAGTTGAGGTTTCAACGCCCTTTCTCTTTAAGTCAGAGACCTCATTCGTTAGAAGTTTGAGGGTCTTGGCCATACTCTCGAAATCAAAAGTTTCTCTCTCTCTATTAGGGGTGGAAGACTGACCCTTTTTAGTGGTTGGTTTGTGATCATCCTTTCCTTCATGGTCCATGACTCCTATCGACAACATGTCCTTCTCTACCGCGAGAGCAACAGCGTAATTTGCCGTAAGGGTAGCGCGGGCCTCACGCTTGACGAAAACGGCAATATCCCTAGGGAGAGCTTTCGTGTAGTAGTCGATGGTGATAGAATCGTCCAAAGCTAAGTTTGGAGGAAATTTCTGAAAAATATTGTGGTGAAGCGTTGGTTAAAGTCTTTAACTTTCTCTTTTCTATGACACTTGATGGTGCTTAGTTCTGTGAGGAGCATAGAGGGTGTTTTATCTTCTACAAACTTTTGCAGGAACACACGACGGAACTGGTCCCATGAAGTAATAGAAGCACTGGGTAGGGAACGGTACCAAGTGGCTGCAAGGTTTACAAGAGTGTGTGGGAACAGTCTACATGCGACATCATCAGACTGAACTCTCATGATCTGTAGAGACAGATAGAAACTACTAATATGATCTTCTGCTGATGTGCCCTTTTCAGGATCGAATTTAGGAAGATGTTTCTCTGGGTGTCTGGGCATATCATGAAGGGGACCTGAAAGAGCCAATGGGGATTGAGCCATCCAGGCTAGAGGCTGCACCCTCCTGGGGTGCTGAGGATATCGAGTTTCTGCCTCGGACTCACTTCCCATTCCTGACACTGATGTTCCTTCATGATGGCGAGAGTGTTCATCTCGGTGTCTTTCACGGTTATTCATGTTTCTAAAATACTCCCAGTTGTGGGGAGGGGGCCTGTTTTGGTTTTGGTGGTGATGATGGTTGGGTTGGTGTCTCCGGCCACAGAATATGTCTCCTCTACCTCCACGTCCGTGACCCCTATTGACCCCACCCTCGTTCCTTCGAGGTCTATTTCCTTCCCCTGCATTTCTTCGGGCTGTGTTACCTTCTCTCTCGTTCCTTCGACCCCCCTCTCCTTCTTCTCGCAGGTCGTACACTTGGTTGTTGTTCCACTGATGTAAGTCAGGCTGAGGTTCGGGGAAAGGTTCAGTATCAGGGAAACCTTCACTATCTTGGAGAATGGGGTCATTTTCCTGGACCGCCCGCCCGAGGTCTTCAATCATGGAGTTCACGAGTTCAGGTATGGTGCGGACAAGCACACCATTACGAGTGACGTTTTCGGCTGGGGTCCTAGTGTGGGCTAGGAATTCCATGATTGGAGCATACCATAAATCCCTGATGAGATTGCGGGCAACTGGGCGTAAGGATCTCAACTGTTCGTTTGTGATTTCAAAATATCGCGCCTCCTCCCTTGGAATATCTTCCAAGGGGGGAAGATGAGGGTCGTTATTTATGACCTCCCGGTGGGGAGTTTGTAACGGAATGTCAGTTGTATGATGGGAGGATGCCATTGGCCCTCCTTCTAGCACCAAATATGTTGACGGGAAAATATGTCCGGCCAACAGTAGGGGATCTCCCCGGTGGAAAGTCCCAATTAGACTTTGAACCGTTTGGAGTAGGGATCCCGTCCGGGGTGTGGGTCTGGCTACCACTTAAATGACTTCCTCTTCGGTCTTGAACAACCTGATTGAATCTGCAAACATACACTCATTCACATGATACAGAATACATGACTGATGTATCAAAACTGATATATGACACTGTGCGTAGCAAGGTAATAAACAAAATGCATGCGCCCAGGAAATGTCGTTAGCAACACATCTATGGGGTAATGCATACAAGATAATCTGACCACCAAAGAAACAGTTCTTTAATGGCGAGGATATCCCTTAACTTCCCGAAAGATATAACGAAGTGCTAATAAAACAGTTCATTAACATTCATCATAAGAGTAAATAGCAAACTTGAGCATCATCAACACAATCACAGATAGCTATGGAGCATGAATGATACTATTGATAACACAGATTCATTAATCAAAAGATATTCTGAAACTGTACGCAGAATACACGCAATGTTGTCACAGCTAGACACGTCATCCAATCAAAGGGGTTTTAACAAGTATTTGTATTATATGTCAAGAGTATGATTCTTCAATTACAATGCAATATTGCCTTTCAGTCCACAAAAGAGGAGCCCTTTAAAATGTGCCCCACAGGGGTATTTATAGGTTCAAGAGGCATCCTTATGGCCTTCCGACGCTTCAACTTCCCGACGGTTCAGCTTCCCTGCGACCTTTGTCACACTTGCGACCTGCGACCAGAAAATTGCGACCTGCGAGTTGGTCACAGGTGCGACCTGCGACCTGGTCGCAAGTGCGACCTGCGACCTGGGGACAAAAAGCGACTTGCGACCCAGCGGTTAAACTATGGAGGTGGTCGCGTAATTGATGTTTCTGGATCGTCAACTTTCTTGCCCTTGAGGAAATCTCGCCAAGTCTGGTAATATGTTGTTATGGGAGCGACAAGAGGGCTTTCCTCTTTTATTCGATGCATACATTCTAGGGCATTCGGTACCAGGGTCTCCTTCTTCTGAGAGATCAGCATTGAGAGGGAGGCAAGCTTGGTGTAGATTTGTACCGGAGTGACAAGCAACCGATTTAGGTTTTCTTGTGATGCCTCGAATTCTGGCGTGGCAGCAGCTTGTCTCACGGGTTGCAGAAAAGACTGAATTTCCTGTTCTACCTGCTCCCAGTCTTTAGTCTCATTCAGCGCCCCTAATGATGGAATGTGATGAAGAGCATTCATGGAGTCAATGCCGCTGATCAGGTTATTATATGCAGACATTACTTTGTCCAAATCTTTGGCCAACTTGTCTTTGGACTGCATATTCATCCGAATTTGCACTTTGGCTTCTTGTGTATGACTCCAATCCTTCCTAGGCACATGTTCGGGAGCTTGCGGGTGCTGTGCTGTCCAGTTCATCATTTTGTCCAAAGCTGCCGAGGCTTCCCTGAGCTGCTCGTGCTTTTGTTTGGTTTCCTCTCGCACCTGTGCTAATGGGGCCACTGTTTGTTTTAGTGTGAGCATTTCTTTATATACTTGCCTCATGGTCATTTCCAACACATCACACTCTTTCCTGACCGCCAGTGGGACCTCGTTCACTTGGGCGGGCTTACCTTGGAGCTGTAGCATCTCACTCTCTAATCTTGATTTCTCCTGCTCCACTGATTTTAGCCTGTTCTGTAGGGAAATAATCTCCCTGCTCATTCTAGTGACATTTTCCTCCATGGCTGCGGAAAAAGCGGTGCCTGCTGACGCTATCATAACAGGGTTAGTCCTTGTATCTGGGACTATGTCCTTTCCAGTGGCGATCGTAGATATGGCGGGATGGCTTTGCGCCAAGGATTTCCTTTTCTCCTGCCGTATTTTGAAAGAGAATTGGTCAAATGTCAATATGGTCAGGTCGAAGACTTATTCTTCTTGCTCCTCGAGAAAATCATCAACATTGAGGGTAATTTTCGCGCCGCCTGAAGGGATATCCAGGGGAGATATGTCAATGTCGTCTATTAGCTCGTCCTCCTCATCCTGTGTTTGATCCTTTTCTTTCTCCTTTTGCTGGCGCTCGGCTTCTGCCTTGTCGTGTTCCTCCTTCTTCCTGCGTTCTGCCTCTGCCTCTGCTTCCTTTTCAGCTTTTCTCTTTCGCTCTGCCGCGGCGGCTTGTTCTGCCTTCTTTTGACGATCGACTTTGTCGAGTTCTTCCTTAAGTGCTTTTTCTGCAGCCGCCTGTGCCTCCTTTTCCTGTCTCTCCTTTTCCTCTTCCTTTTTCTTTTTTCGCCCTGTCCTGGCATCTTTCTTATGTTTCTCTTCATCCTCCTTCATTTTATTTTCCTCTTCCTTCTTGGCTTGGGCTTCTGCTTCCCTTTGCTGATCTGCGGTGTCAGGCCCCGTACCGGTCTGTGTTCTCTTATCTTTGGAGGAAGAAGAGCCTCCAAGCTTATGGCTTATATCCCCTAAATTCTGGTGATCCTCTTCTTCTCGGTCAGAGTCGATCCCTGGAGCTAGATGCCTATTTGCGTTGTACCAGTTTCTTTTTTCGTCCTCTGCCGGGCGCTCGACATGTTGATAAATCCATCTAAAATTGGCCCTTTTACAATGCTCAGGAACTATCCTGACTGGGTCATAAGTTCGGCAATCCAGATTTCTGAAGTGATAACTTTTTACCTCTTCCCCTTCACGCCCTACTTCTCTGAAGTCCTTTGACTGTATAAGCGCCAATGGTGAGAGGTAGAGCGGGCCAAGGTTTCTTCTTCCCTTTGGAAAGGACGTTAGAGAAGCCCGAGGTCATCTGGAAACATACCTCCTGCATGAGCACCTTATCGGTAATAAACTTAGGCAGAGCATGTGGTGCTTTAAACAAGCCAAATACTCGAATGATTGTGAATTCAGCGAATGGGAACCAGTGTGCCACCTGACCTAGTGTCTCCATTGCTCGCCAAGACATGCAGGGGGTGTCTTGACCGAATAGTTTCCCGTAGAGGGCGGGAATGAATATATGAGAGATTTGCTCGATGTCGGACTTGTACCTGGATTCCCAGAATACCTTGGTCTACAAATGTATTGCCTGGGTCTATTCGGAGTCCCAGTTATGTGGCCATCCCTCAACATGCAGCTGGGCACAGACAGCATCTAAAAGATACGAAGCCATATAGAATTCTGATGGCGCTCCCTCATCTGGGGCTAAAGCTGAAGCCAAATTTGTGTGCATGGAGCCCATTAATATACCAGCCCAATTGAACCGAGTGCCGTGTACTGTTACGTGTTCCATAATGGTTGCCCATGTTCCATTGAAAGTGGTAGCGTCCGAACGTCCGTACACTCTGCACAGCATGGCGGCCACTAACTTATACACCTTCCTCAGACTGGCCACCGGGTACTCCTGGTCTTTTTTTATTTTAAATTTATCTGGTTCCGCCCACCATTTTCTGATTGTATCAACCATCGGCACTTCATTTGCAGAAAACCATCTCGGGGTGAAGTTTACCTCTGGTTTGGGTAGCGAGTAGTAGACCTGTGCTTTTGAGCTCTCCAACGTTGCAAAAGCTTTACCTCCACTATCTTGGATTGCGAAGTTCTTAGGATCCGTCTTCTGTATGATCCAGTCTAACATTTCTGGGCACGGAAAGATGGCGGGATGTGACCCTGCTAGGTGCAATTTGGATTTCTTGACCTTCAGGTATACTTCCCGGTCCGGGAGATCTTCTGGAAACTCATCTTCTGGTATGGCAAACTCGCGGTATACTTCATACCACCTAAGGCTGTCCTCCTTTGCGAAGGTGCAAAGGGTGTCTCTGTATATTGGTGGAGGAGATGTTTGTATGTCTGTGTCTGACTCTTCCTCCACCACCTGCTTACTTCTCCTTCGGGATACCCGGGGTGCCATATCGCTAGAGTCGGAGAGGACCGGTACCGTGTCTGCTCTAACTTCACTTGTTGCATTCAAGAAAGAATCCCAGGATGAGAAAGACATGATGATAACGGCTAAATAAAGTCTACACATACAAAGTTTAATTGACTGTTCTCTGGGAGTCGCTGGGTCGCTGATCCACAAAAAGGACTCACATGCGACCTCGCGACCTTGCGACTAGGTCGCAGGGTCGCAGAGTTGCTAACAGGGAGTTTTGCGACCTTGCGACCTTGCGACCGGGTCGCTAGGTCGCAGGTCGCACTTGAGCCTGCCGGGGGGTTTCGCGCGCGCGCGGTTTTGCGGATAGACTTTCCCTACAGGGAAAAATACGCGGCTTGAAAGGGTCTAAACTGACAATAAGGCGTAGCCATGAGGAATTGGGCAAGAGACGGGTGACCCTGGGGTTTGTGGGAACCAAAACAAAACATAAAATCAACTGGAAAACCTATCTGCTCACCAGCAAGTAAATAAGACCGCGGGGAGGCTCAATAATGGCAAGAAATGCTCAAGAAGGAAACATAGGGAGGAAAAGGCAACTTACCCGGAAGAAAACGCGCCAGTAGACCTGTCAGAGAAATTCCACGGTTTTCGCTGAGAGCTACAAATGCGACCTAGCGACTCGACCTTATATAAAAAGGTCGCACGTGCGAGTACTAAATGAGGTCACAAGTTGTAATTTTGCGACCTTGCGACCTCGCGACCTTAAGGTCACTAGGTCGCAAAGGTCGCTGAGTCACTAATTTCCTTAATACTTCGTTTTGCGACCTTGCAACCTTGCGACCTCCAAGGTGTGAAGTGTCGCGAGTCGCAAGTCAGTTGGTTTGGAGCTCTTGCGACACAGCAGCCTATGCGACTTTAGGGTCGCGAGTCGCAGAGTCGCGCCCAGTGCAAATCATGGATCCGCGACGTAACGACTTGCTACGAAAAAATTTACTTGGCCTTTTTCCTTCTTTAGTTTCAAAGGGGGCTCCAAAATTTTTGAAGTGTGTGTTATGATTTTATGTATTTTTTGGAGGGCCCCGGCAAAACTACAACGGACAATAATGGGTATCAAGAGTCACTGAGGATGAGTCCCTTCAAGGCACTTTATGGGTGGAGTTGTAATACTCCCATCAGTTGGAGTTATCCAATTAACATGGTGTTGATTGGACCGGGAATGTTGGCAGACATGGAATAGGAAATGCGGGTTATGAAGAAGAATATAAAGGAAAAATAATACATAGATAAGAGTTATGCAAACCAACACATGGCATTTAAGGAGTTTCAGGTTGGGGATCATGTGTATTTGTGCATCAAGCCCAATAAGAGCTCCTTGAGGATTGGATCATGTGCAAAGTTGGAAGCATGGTATTGTAGGCCTTTTGAGATCCTTGAGAGGATTGGAACAGTGTCCTATTGACTTGCACTACCTCCAATAGTGAAATTCCACGATTTTATTTATGTTTCATTACTTAAAAGGTATATACAAAATGTTGATCATGTTATTTGTTGGTCTTTATTGCAGGTGGAGCAAGAAGCATAATTCCAACCGGAATCTCAGTGAATATTGCAGCGAAAGAATCTCATGCTTAGTAATAGAGCCATCAAGAAAGTTAAAGTGTAGTGGAATCACTTTGGGCCCGATGAACCTACATAGGAGATGGAGAATCAGATGCAGACTACGTATCCTTCATTGTTTTCCAGTTGAGGAAAAGCAGTTTTGGTATGATGTTTGGTATATGTTTGGCATATTTTTTGGTGATGTTTTGGTATATTTACATATGCATATGGATGTAAATAATGTAATGAGATAAGTTATAAATATCCAATAAGTGGTATGCTCATGTTATCACGGTGTGTTTATTTGAGCATGTCATTCATTGTAAATACTGCAATGAGCTAAGTTATAAAGCTCCATGGGAAATACATTTTCTTCTCAGCGGTTTTTCTGAGGTGTAGGTTTGGTTTAAAACTGAGGGAAATGTTAACCAAGGGAGAGCGTTATATAATAGAACCGTGTTAAAATTTCATTTAATAAAAGTCAATAAAGGAAAAAATAAGACCAAGCTTAATGTTGGGAAACGATATCCTAATGGGCATCACAATATGTGTTTATGGCTAAGGGGAAATTGGAAAAGGTAATGGCTAGTGATTTGGAAAGGAAAAATGTATTTTTTCGCACATTTATTTATGAAAATAAAGGAAATTAAGATAAAAGGAAGGTGAAAGATCACATGTTACATGTGAGGATGAAATTTAAGGAAAATAAAGGAAAATGAAGAAAATAGAGGCTTCATTAATAAAAAGGATTATGTGGATCAGTTCATGGATTTTGTCAGTTTAGTTTTGGAGCTCTCTCTATTCTCTCTCTCTCACACTCTTATAAACCTGGATTTCTCTTGGAGACTTTTAGCATTGGACCAAGAAAGGGGAAAGCAGACAAAGGAAGGACAAGGAAAGGGAAGGAATGCAAAGATAAGGCAAGGAAGAGCAGGATCAAGAAGCTTCAACATGAATAATTGTAGGTAACATATTGCATGTGTGATTATTTATATTTTTTGGACATGCATGGATTATGCATGTTGGTATTTGTTTCTCTTGTTGTCAGTGGCATGGTTTTGCCGGATTTTGACAATGGTTTTCAACCTTGCCTTTCATTTTCCCAGATAGCCATGGTGAGATGGGATTGATCTCGGTTTTGAGCTTTGGAATTTCCATATGGTTTTCATAATCCAGGGTGGATATAATCTCCATAAATTTCCAAAGGCCTAAGAATCCCTTGACCAATTTTTGCAGGATACACGGTAAAGCCTGAGCGTGGTGTCTCGATTTAGGGACTAGTGATCTGATGTGGATTGCGGTAAAGCCTGAGAGACATTAGAGAACTTTTGAGGTCTAAAATGGGCCTCCTAAGAAAAATTACCAACCAAAATAAAATTTATATGAACCAATATGATTCAAGATGATGATGTCAACCATGGGGGATGATTCGCCATTTTTGTGGTAAAAAAGTAAAAAAAATAAAAAATACTAAAATAATAAAACTACTTTTTAAACTTGTATTTTCAATTTATCTCCCTAAGGTTTTACTAAAATTTCAAGTGGGATTACTCTTTGGATGCAAAATTTAATTCCTCATCTAAGGACTACCCATGTTGCATATTTTCAATGCACCTTTATACACGAAAAATGAGAAATACATTAAAAAAGTGTAATTCCAATCATGTTTTTCATATATTTCTCTTTTTTTTGTATAGGAGGGTCCATCGAAAGTATGGAACATGGGTACTCCTTGGATGAGGAATCAAATCCTACATCCAATGAGTGTTCCTGCTCGAAATTTGAGTAAACCCATAGGGAGATGAATTGAAAATATGAGTTGAAAAAGTAGATTTTTTCTTTTTTCCCTCTTAAATTTGATGATGTAATCTAATATTATTTTATTATTTCCTTGATTATTTTATAATTTCCTTAGGAGGCCCATTTTAGACCTAAAAATTCCCCTAATGTAAGGAGATGGAAAATTCCTCAAGGGTAGTGATGGAGTCCGGAGGCATTCCAAGATTGGTTCGGTTTTTTGATCTCGACACCATTTTAAGTGTGATAATGATATGGTGAGGGTGGAAGTGGTCTAACCTATGGATTCCCTTGGTTGTTTTTGGATTGGTTTATTCATGATATCCCACATTCATGCTTGGAATATGGTATGAGGGTGATTGGCTAAAGAGAGATTTGGCTCAGCCATGTCTATGGTCAGGTGGTAAGTGGAAGTCCCGAACATGGTTGGCTCTTGACTATGTTTAATAAAAGTTCAACTCTCTTTATTTTATACTTGTAAATGTGTGGCTTTAATGACTGTTATATCATTATTATTTACATGGTTTTATGTTGGTTATAAGCATGGTTATATAATAGGTTCAAGTCACGTATATTTCATGGACTTAATTGTAATTGTAAAGATAATGGATGCAAGACCTAATTGATGTCATACAATTTCAAAGGCGAGGGTAGTGATCCTTCTTGTCCCATCTCATAATATTTTTCATTCATTCATGCTCTGTCTTGTATCCTAGACCTGTAGATTTCATTGAGGCCAAGTGTTTGGCATAATTCCAGTCCTGGTTGGGGGTAGCCATACCTAGTCCTAAAGTTACTTTTTGGTTCATTAGCCTTGTCATCATGTGCTTGATGGATTCTCGAATATATGGGAATTTATGGGCAGTGACCGGGATTATGGGTTTAAAACGTGTCACAAATCATTAGGGGAATTTTGAGGTCTAAAATGGGCCTCCTAAGAAAAATTTACAATAAAAAATAAATTTATAAGAACCAATAGGATTCAAGATGATGATGTCAACCATGGGGGATGATTCACCATTTTTGGAGTAAAAGAGTAAAAATATTAAAAAATAATAAAATAATAAAACTACTTTTTCAACTCGTAATTTCAACTTATCTCCCTAAGGTTTTACTAAAATTTGGAGTGGGAGTAATCTTTGGATGAAAAATTTAATTCCTCATCCAAGGAGTACCCATGTTGCATATTTTTGATGAACACAACTACACGAAAAATGAGAAATACATGAAAAAACGTGATTGCAATCACATTTTTCATGCATTTCTAATTGTTTGTGTAGCAGGTTCCATCAAAAGTATGCAATGTGGGTACTCCTTGGATGAGGAATCAAATTTTGCATCCAATGAGTGTTACCACTCGAAATTTGAGTAAACCCATAGGGAGGTAAGCTAAAAATACAAGTTGAAAAAATAGTTTTTTTTTTTTTTTCCCCTCTAAAATTTGATGATGTAATCTAATATTTTATTATTATTTCCATTATTAATTTATAATTTCCTTAGGATGACCATTTTAGACCTCAAAACTCACCTAATTCCTGGGGGTGTAGGCACAGTTCTAAGGAAAAAAGTCCCTAGATGCACCCTTGTCCATATGAAGGGAGCGTCTGGGGGATTTATTCACTAAAAATTAGTGGGACCCTGAGATTAGTCAAGTGGATGACTAGGATAGCTTCTTGGGGAAATGTAGCAGGTACATGAGGTTTGTATTATGGTTTCTATTGACTCCACTTTCTTAAATCACGAAGGAGGTGATCTCATGTTTACCCCAGGTGAGCTGATTAAAGTGGGTAGATATGAGGGGAGTTGACACAATAGACAAGGGCTTTTTATCTCTTCAAAATATTACTTAGTTTCAATAGTCCATCTGATTTCACTTTCCTTCCTTATCATATCAGTCAAAAATCTTATAATTTCTGCTAAACTATGAATGAACGTTCTAAAAAAATTAACACTGCCAAAAATTGACTGTACCTCCTTTTCGTCCTAGGAATATAAATTTTCCGAATTTTAGCCACTCAGTTTGGATGAATTTTGATGCTATTGTTTGAGATGATATGCTCGAGGAAATTTCCCTCCTCCATTATAAAATGGGACTTCGTCAATTTCAAGGATATGTTGTACCTCCTGTACTTCTCAAAATTTTTTCTTAAATGCTTCAAATGGTCAAAATAAGAATCTGAATGAACCATGATATCATCAAGATAAATGACAATAAAATTATCCTTTTCATCAATGAATGCAATATCCATGGCCCTCTCAAAGGTGGCCCCCACATTCATCAACCAAAAGGGAATTTTTTCACACATGAAAGTTCCCCATGGAGTGATTAAAGTTATTTTTTCTTGGTCATCATGATGTACCAAAATATGATTATATCCTGAAAATCCATCAAGCATGGAAATCCTTCTTGAACCAACCACCATTTGCAATATGTGGTCCATATCAGGAAAAGGGGTAGTTTTCCTTAAGAGACACCTTATTCATGTTTTTGAAGTGCACACAAATCCTTATATCACCAATATTCCTCCTTACAGGTACCAAGTTTTAAATCCATTTAGAAAATCTCAAAGTAACAATAAATTTTTCATCAAACAATTTTCTGACTTCCTTTTCAATAAGAAGGAGTAACAAAGGATTTTTTCTTCTCAAATTTTGTTTGAAAGGATTTTTATCTTGTTTGATTGGGATGGTATGCTGAATGATAATATTTTCATACACTTTGAGGTCCTCATACCCCCATATAAAAACATATGAACACTCCCTCAGGAGATCATGGTATTTCTTTCTAACTTTAGGATTCAAGGATCTTTAAAGCTTAACAATATTAGGTTGTTGTTATATCCCTATATTGTAGTCTTCTACTTATGTTTCAATGTGAACTACTCTAAGATTCTTTGCTACATCATTTTGGTCAAAAAATTCTTCAAGAGTGACCAAACCTTTCAGAATTGTATTGTTATTCAAATGTATACCATCCTTATTTGCAATATGATTTACAAAATCATCCAAATTTGAACCCAAATCCTTTTGTTCATTCCCACCAAAACAATTTTCTTGATCTATATGTGAAATAGAAAAGTATTCAGTCATTTGTAGAAAACTAAAAAGATTATTATGATCTTTGAACACTTTCCAATAATTTACATTTTTAGGTACTATTGTCCTATGTTTCACTTTTATTTCATATTTCCTATTAGGATAAATAGAAATCCTAAATATGCTAGCTGAGGTGTGAATAAATCAACGATTGCATTCTGCTTTCTAGGAATAAATGAAAAATTATATTCAGGAAAAAATTGCAACATTTCTATAGGCTCTGATCCTAGGATGTTTGGTTTGATACACACCTTTGATTTGGTTGATGATCAACTATGAATCTCCATTGAATAGAATTATCTTTGCTCCCAAATATTTCAAAGTTTACAGTCCTATAGCCAATGCTTCATATTTAGCCATATTGTATTTGTAGTCAAAGGCTAATTTGTATGAACATAACCTTGAATTTTCCACTTTTGTTATCATTATCCACACTCCAACTCTAACCCCTTATTTACTGACTAATACATCAAAGTCCATGTTTTTAATATTCCTAAAATTAGCATACAGCTAATAGGAATATTAAATTTTGATTTCGCTCTTAGATAGAGGAATAAGAGGGTATGGAGACCCATAAATCTCCTTAGTAGGAATAAAAGAAACTCCTAGTGTGAATGGAGGTCATATAAAAGCTGGATTGAAGACCCTTAGGTGTGAAAAGGGGCTGGAGCATGTTGAATAGGTGAACTTTGACCAAATCAAACAACACTGTTATGGAGGAGTGGCATTAATGATGGGAAAACACAGTTTTGGAGGGAGATTGATTTCATGTTAATGGAAAACCTAATGAGTGCGACCCAAGGTGAGAAGGCTCACATTGTTTATAAGGAAGAGAATGACAGCCATATGGGGTTATGTTATGATTATTATTTTGATATGTCTGTTTATACTTCTTGCATTCTTCAGCTGTTTAGTTGAGATTGTTGTGTTTTTTAGCACCAGGTGTTCTCGAGCAGGAATCCCATCTCTTTCCTTGAGAGGCCTCTTGGGAGAGTATTGATCTATCATTTCCACACATTCGGGATTCTGGCCAAGCTTCAGTCTTCATCTACAGTGCAGTTTCTATTCAGATTTGTGTTGTGTTGCAGGGTGTTGTAGTGGAGGGTTGAGAAACCCACTTTCTGAGCTAGTTTTTCATAGGAGGAAGGATTCCTTCTCTTGGGAGATCGGAAAGGAGGGATTCTGAGCACATTTCAAATATTTGGCACTAGTACAAACTATATTCATCATTCACAACACAGTTTTAGCTGGGAATTGCATTATTTTGCAGGGCAGTTTCAGAGGAGGATCTATTGGCTCTTTTAGAGTGTTTTCCTGTAGGTGAAGGGTTCAACCTTTCATTGCAGGAAACCATTGAGGAGATATACATCAGATCCATATTATTTCAGCCTTCTATTTCACGAGTTTTAGTTTGCAATGACTCTTCAGTCATAGGGTTGTAGATTACCATTTTTATTTGGGTGTATTTCTAGAAACCCTTCCCAGGTTCTCTTGGAAATGTGTCTAGGAGGCTAGATCTTCACTTCTAGCATTATTTGGGCTATATAACAGAAAATATATATTGATCCATATTTATGCATCATTTTATGCCCTAAAACTTCATTTTCATAGCTCAGGGAATTTGTATGGCATCTATTTCTCATGTATTGACATATTTTCTTGTGGAGGCTTGTTTTGTATTTCTTGAGCAACTAGATCCTCAAGATATTGTGCCTATTATTTGCTGATTTTTTTAATAAGATGGTTGTACATTTTTATCATATCATGGTGTGTTGATTTATTCAATAATATTTCTAGTTTTGTGTTCACATATTGCTGCTTCCCCATTCGGGAATATTATAGTGGTATCAGAGCATAATCTTGGCCAGCCTGTGAGTTTTAGTTGTTATAGGGTAATATTCTTGGGTGGTGGTTATTAGATATCCCTCTCAGGGCTTTCCGGTGCTCGAGGAAGACTGTCAGATTAGCTATAAAGTTCCAGAGATGCTGCATGCATGTTCATACTAATATATGTAATCGACAAAGAAAGATGGGAAGATTACCTATTTGTGGACAAAAAATCCTATGGAGAACGCGAAGAAGTGAAGTAGAGATCCTTCTTTTCCAGCTCCAAATCTAGATCCTGCAATCAATCAAAGCACTCGGGTAATCTCTACAACAGTATAGCTTCTTATAAATTAAACTAGCATATAAGAAACATAAAAAAATACATATATAAGATCTTGATATCAGGCTACATAGACGATTGAAAAAAAATTGTGACACTGATGCATCGAATGGAAAAAATAGATACAGTTCTATTAATTTATGAAAAGGAGGATTACAACCGTCAGTTGCACCAAGCCCTCCTCAATCTTCCAATTCCTCTCTATCTCTTTCTCTATCTCTGAGTGTGATGATGCTCAAGGCAGAAAGATTTCAATGAACTTCGCCGATCTTCAAGCCTCACACTACAACATTGAAATTTTGGTCCAAATATAATCAAACCATCGACCTTAGACCAAGAGCCCACAACTCCAATTTATAGGATATGGAGAGGACAAACCTTGCCAACTCTTTCAAACTGTCAAATCAGGAAAGATGTAGATGTGTCCTCTCTTTTCCTTGCTTTTCCTTCCATAGGAGTTCAGTTATGTTTGGCAATGCCTAATAAAAGGTTTGTGCCATTTAGTTTCTATTTTGAACTGATTCCTTTTGAGAGAAAGCTGGAAATTCCAGTCAGTTTTCCACAAGATATTTCCCTTTTCACACTCAAACACGGTTAACGCTTCCCCTTGGGCAAGAAAGACCATTACCCTAGGCATTAACACTTTCTTTGCATGGCTCAGGTGCGTTATAACTCTGCCTAGCTGTTTCTGGGGTGCGTTACCTTAGCAAAAATGGGTCTTGTATAGGTCATTTTCTTCCTTCCATGTTACCTTCTCCTCTGAGCTGATGAGGAGGTCATTTGTCCTGTAATATATGCCCTCTAAAGTGTGAGGTAAGAGATGAAGACGATGGACAAAATAATTTATAACAAGTGTAGTAGAATGAGAGGAATTAGAGGATTGATGAAAACCTGAAACAACAACATATGTTAGAAAATATAGTATCTGTCTTGAGTCGGGAATTACCATGCTCAGTAGGCAATAAACATGATTTCTATAAAATAGAGATATGAACAGTGTGTCCACCAATAATCATAACGTGAAAGTGTTTGTCATAATAGTATCAAACTGATAAGCTATCTCCAAAAAACAATATCGCAACTTGGGAGAGGAAACACAACTGTAATGGTGTAAACCTCAACCCAAGTTCTTGGTCGCTGCTTCACAAAACCGCATATTTCCTCACATTTGAATGAATGAGTTGTAGTCGAACATGTGAGAAATTGTTTGATTACTAGTAAATAAGAAAAACTATTAACAGTCACGAGGGTGGCCACCGATAATGATGATGGTCCCTAAGATGCACAGTACAATCTAGCGAGTGTGAATAAATGGAGTTGATGTCGAACACTCTTAGAATCATTTTATCAGGAGCCAATAATGAGAACCCCCAACCAAACACAAGATGACCTGCCATTGATTTTTGCAAGTATTTGGGTACTAACGTGTTTCTGGATCAACTTCCTAGATAATATGTTGAAGTCAATAGGAAAAGATCTGTCAAAAGGTAGGCACTGAAGTGTCCTACATTAGTTGACACGAAACATGAAAAGATGATTTTGTTTGCTAGAAATAATCAAGAGCAAATGGGAATAACTGACGACAAACAAGTTCTGGTATATGATGGTTTTGGTTTATATAAAGAGCAGTAGATAACGGGATCCTCTTGAACAATAGAAGTCACTCTAACGGGGTATTAGGCAGCTTAGGCTTAATGAACACCAAAGAGTATTAGGATTCACCAATGCAGGAACACTAGTATACAAAGGCTACACTCATATATGGTAGGGTTCGACTAAATGCGAAAGAGTTTTCTCGGAAGTGCCATATTCAAGATTTTGTGCTGCCAAATCGACCTTTAAAATGTAACAGAAGAAGTATCCATTTCGTCCAATTTTTTTCCCGGTCTGATTAAGTTTAACGAGTCCATATGGGTAAATTCAATGATTTTTTCATATTTAGAGAGACTGAAAAACATCGTAAAAGATAACTCCAGGGGGTACCTTTGTCATGTTTGATAACTGGTCACAACGAAGGGAGAATAGTAAGCCCGAAATAGTTCCTTTTTCGTGAGTTAGTCCATTGAATTCGGAAAAGTGATAAATCTATGTTCGATGGACATCTACCTCATTTTATTACGAGTACGAGGAGACGACGTAAACTCAATGTTATTTGTGAATTTTTAACGAGTCTAACAAAGAAAAGCTCGATGCTCTCCGTGAATTTTTAACGAGTCTCACAGAGAAAAACTCGGTTACTTTTTCTGTTTAATGAGCTTTGAAAAAGATGAAAAGAATGGCTCATATTTATTTTTCGTGGTAGTTTAATGAGCCCTACGAAGGCAAATCAAGGTTTTTTCAGTTTTAAAAGCTAGAAGAAGTCCCTAAAATAAAGCTTATTTCAAGGCATCAAATGATAGTTGAGCTTGGTCATCCCACAAATATAGTGTTCCTTTATTCAATAAACACATAAATCCTTTCGTCATCTCGACATAGTTTACTATGAAATGACGTAAATGTTTTCCTTCCCTTGTAAACGTTGGAGTTGTAGAATGGATTGTGGTGCGAGTAATTCAATGATCACTTTAATGTTATCGGGATCAACCCTAATCCCATGCTTAGAGACAATAAAACCTAGAAGGCATTTAGACTCGACAAAAAATACGTACTTATGTGGATTTAGAAGGATATTGTAGAACCTACACCGAGCGAAGATTTGTTTCAGATGCACAAGGTGATGGGTTTGCTTCTTGGAATGAGCTGGAAGGTCATCCAAGTAAGCTTGTACAATGTGCCTAATATCGTGAAAGGCATAGACCATAGCCCTTTGAAAAGTTGCCCTTGCATTCTTCAGACCGAATGGGAGTTTACGATACGCAAATGTGCCCCAAGGACAGATGAAGGTGGTTTTATGTTGGTCATATTTTTTAATTGCAATATAGTTATAACTCGAGAAACCATCCATAAAGGAAAAAGATTCACATCTGGCACAATCATCAAGAATCTGATCTATGAATGGCGTAGGATAATTGTCTTTTGGACAAGCAATGTTTAAATCGCGATAATCAATACAGACTTGGATGGTGCCATTTTTTTTGTCTACGAGAACTGGATTGGAAAACCATTCCGTCAAAGGAACAAGATAGATGAAACCAGCGTGTAAATTTTTTTCGACTTTAGTCTTAATGGCAGCCACTTTGCATGGGTGGACAGGTCGGAGTCTCTGCTGAACGGGCTTGGCATTGTCATAGAATTTGATTTCATGCTTGACTATAGATAGATCTATGCCGGGAATTTCATCGTAAGACCAAGCAAACACATCGTAGAATTCCTTAAAAAGGGATGTGAAGCATGCAATTTTCTCAGGATTGCAATCGGTTCCAATTTGAATGTTTTCCACGATACCTGTTTTGAGCAAGTTATCAATGAGCATAGTCTTGGAAGGATTTCCCATGTTCCCTTCCGAGTCGATAGTTTGAACAGTGATGTAAATGGAGGGAACGATATTAGGTGGGTCAAAATATGGGATTTGAGTAGTTATCGTGTACGAATCGAACATCGAAGCGTGATGATGGAACTTGCCCTAAGGTCATTCTTCTAGAGATAAGATATATTGAATAGCTTCGTCTGTAGGTAGGACTTCATCGAGGAGATCACTAGAAAAAACCATGATGGGCGGGGGGTTGTTACCATTGGTCAAAACCAAATTTGTGGAGGGTTCAGATGTGATTTGGATAGCTTGATAAGCCAACTATGATGGTGATAGTGGCATCTAATCTCTGTAGGAATCAATATCTAAAGGCGCCAATAGGATCCATGAATCGATAGAGCCATCCGAGGTGGTGGATATCATTGCAATCGTATGTGGAACCTTAGGCAGTGGGAGAGGAAAGCAACCCACCAGGGAAGATGCCTTCAGAAGACCGGTACCAATACTAACGTACGAGTCAGGAACGCCTCATACTAGGGATACAATGCTACTTGGTAACGTGGAATAATCAGGGGTGAAAAAGGATAACTGATCCACTGTGACTATTTTCGCATCCAATGTAAAGAGGATGAGTCGGAATACCGAAGAAATAATGGAAGTCATTGCGTAAGACAAATTGTGACCCAACAACAGATTATAGTCGAGATGAAAATCTACGAATTTTATGTCCACCGTTATCATTTTCCCACTAAGTGAAATGGGAAAGATAGCAAGGTATCCTTTTGGGAGGAAAGTGTGGCCATCGAAATATTTAAGGGAATTCCATGGTGGAGACAAAGTAGGAGAACCCAAAGCAAGCCAGCAAGTAGTTGACATAATGCAGGTCGAAGCACCTTCATCTATGAAAGTGCGATGGATTGGTCTCCCTTTCGATACAACTTGCACCTAGAATGAAAGTTGGTGTGAGAGGTGAGGTTTATATTTCTCACTAAAAGAAAAAAGGAAATTGGTGAGGGGCGAAAAATGTCACCATAAGCTCATTGGTGAGGATTAAAAGAGCCTTCGTCACCAAAAATTGAATGTCACCAAAGGTGGCGTCACCGAAAGTAAAGGTGTTGTGGTGACATTCAAGGTCTGTCACCAATAATGGTTTATAATGACGAATAGTGATCATCACCATTTCATATGAGAAATGGTGATGGAAAATAGCCTCCGTCACCAAAAAAATGAACGTCACCAAAGGTAGTGTCACCAAAATGAT
Source organism: Pinus albicaulis (assembly GCA_034641835.2). Lineage (NCBI taxonomy): Eukaryota > Viridiplantae > Streptophyta > Pinopsida > Pinales > Pinaceae > Pinus > Pinus albicaulis. Next base: position 7,559,178 of record MU968480.1, on the reverse strand, counting down.
GTGTTGTGGTGACATTCAAGGTCCATCACGAATATTGATTATAATGACGGATAGTGACCGTCACAATTTCATATGAAAAACAACGATTTTTGGTGATGGACCTTTCATGGCCGTCACTATTGGTGCATACATATGGCAACGTTCGTTGACCGTCACAATTTCATATTTGGTGAGGGTAAAAAACTATCATGATAAGCTCATTGGTGACATTAAGGTCCATCACAAATAATGACTATAATGACAAACAATGACCCTCACCATTTCATATCAATAACAATGATTTATGGTGACAGACCTTTCATGGTCGTCACTATTGATGTGTATATATGGTGGCGTTTGTTAACCGTCACCATTTCATATTTTGGTGAGGGTCAAAAAATGTCACCATAAGCTCATTGGTGATGGTCAAAAGAGCATCTGTCACGAAAAATTGATCACCGCCATTCCCTATGAATATCAGGGCACGATGTAATATTCCCAAATTTTCACCTGATATATGGAATATTAGAGTTCTTAATTTTCTTAATGAATTAAGTAAATAAAAGGGTGGAGGGACCCATAATCCTTAGTATGAATAAATATCCACTTTTTGTGTGTGAGTGTGGATTAATTAAGCCTAGATATGCATAATAAGGTAGTTGAGAAAATACTAATGTGAATGGAATTGGAGATCACGTCTCATTTATGAGATAGATCATGGAGGTTGACACAATCGACTAAGATCTTGAAGATGTCAAACAAAATATCATGTAAAATTCATCATAAAGTGATGGAGGATGTTGTGCAATTAAATCACACATGATGGAGAGGGTGTAAATTGCACCTAGACATGATGGTTGATTTGGTCAAACAACGCAGTCAAACTTAGAGGATCTTGTCCACATGCACAGTGCATTATAGATGAGGGCCAATGCATGGGAAGGCTCAAACATTATATAAAGAAGATGAAGGCAAGGATGAAGGTATGCTAGTTATTCTTGATGTAAGGATATTTTCAGATCTGGAATTGTCTTGTGACATTCCATTTCTTTCTCGGGATGTTTAGCAGAGATTGCACGTGCTGTTTAGCACAGGGTGTTCCCGATCATGAATCCCACCTATTTATTAGAGTAGCTCTAGAAAGAGTATTTTACTTCATTCTACATCAGGCATTGGTGCCACATCTCTTTTCCTACTTTCTACAGAAAATTCATATTCAGAAATTGCAGATTTTTGAAGATCAGTTTGGAAGGTGGAAGTTGTCTTCAATACTTCAGCTGGAGAACTGGTGAGGGTTTATTCCTATCACCTTGGGCTTATAGATCAGCATTCCTAGAGCTTCATTCCAGATATGGAATCATGCCAAAAGTTATTGACCTCCTAACAACAGTATTTCCTTCAGGAATTACACCGTCCAATTTGAAGATCCAAAGGGAGGAAGGAAGTTACTAGAATTTCAGCTAGTAATCCTGTGAGGGATCATCCCCTCACATTTCCATCAGTCTTACCATCAGTCTAAGTTTATTGCAGCATTTTTCAGCAGGAAAAAGGCCTCTCTTTCCCTCACAGAATAGTTTCTATTGACAGTTGTGTTGCATCAACTGTAATCATTATTGGAGGATTGAGAAGCTAGATCTAGAGCTTCTAGCTTGTAGATGTGAAGAAGGGATCAGCATTTCAATCATAGATCTGAACTTGCAACATATTTCAGCCATCTAGTGACAGATCTAGCTTCAGATATGTATTTCCTAGTAGATCAAGGATCAAATCCTAGGGAGGTGATTTTCCAAAGTTGTAGATATGGAAAATCCTTTCTGGGTTATCTTGGGGATCCATCACGCTGGCCATATCTTGAATCTTGGAATCATCTGAGCTCCAGATTTGAGTAGATCTGCATTTTTATTTTCAGCCTATAGCTATATGTTCATATTCTACTAAAGGGACAGCACAATATTTGGTTCAGTGCCTCTCCAGTTACGATGTACCTATTGTAGCATGTTTTCTGGGTGATCCTAGACCATTTTTTTGTCTAGATCTACTCATATTCTTATGCATTGTGTAACTGAATCATCTCCATATAATAAAATGGCTCAACTTATCTGTAAATTATGATGTTGCCTTAAGATTTATTGTTGATTTAGTTTAAGTTCTTATATTGTGTTCAAGTATTACTGCATTCTCCCTTTTGGGATATTACAGTGGTATCTTCTTGATGTAAGGATATTTTCAGATCTGGAATTGTCATGTGACATTCCATTGCTTTCTCGGGCTGTTTAGAAAAGATTGCAAGTGTTGTTTATCACAGGGTGATCCTGATCAGGAATCCCACCTCTTTCTTAGAGTAGCCCTAGAAATAATATTGTACTTCATTCTACATCAGGCATTGATGCCACATCTCTTTTCCTACTTTCTACAGAACATTCATATTCAGAAATTGCATATTTTTGAAGATCAGTTTGGAAGGTGGAAGTTGTCTTCAATACTTCAGCTGGAGAACTGGTGAGGGTTTATTCCTATCACCTTGTGCTTATAGATCAACATTCCCAGAGCTTCATTCCACATCTGGAATTAGGCCAAAAGTTATTGACCTCCTAACAACAATATTTCCTTCAGTGATTATGCTATCCAATTCGTAGATCAAAAGGGAGGAAGGAAGTTACTAGCATTTCAGCTAGTAATCCTATCAGGGATCACCCCTTCATATTTCCATCAGTCTTACCATCAGCCTGAAGTTTATTGCAACATTTTTCACTAGGAAAAAGGCCTTTCTTTCCCTCATTTTTACTAGGAAAAAGGCCTCTCTTTCCCTCACAGCGTAGTTTCTATTGACAGTTGCATTGTAGTAACTGTAATCATTATTGGAGGATTGAGAAGTTAGATCTAGAGTTTCCAACTTGTAGATCTGAAGAAGGGATCGACCCTTCAAGCTTATATCGGATCTTGCAACATATTTCAGCCATCTATTTTTATAGATCTAGCTTCAGATTTGTATTTCCCAGTAGATCAAGGATTAAATCCTATGGAGGTGATTCTCCAAAGTTGTAGATCTGGAAAATCCTTTCTAATTTATCTTGGGAATCCATCACATTGGCCAGATCTTGAATCTTGGAATCATCTGAGCTCTAGATTTGACTAGATCTGCATTTTCCTTTTTAGCCTGCAACTATATGTTCATATTTTGCTGAAGGGACAGAGCAGTATTTTCTTAAGTGCTTCTCCAGTTACACTGTACCTATTCTAGCATGTTTTTTGGGTGATCCTAGACCATATTTTTGGCTAGATCTACTCATATTCTTGTACATTGTGTAACTTAATCATATCCATATAATAAAATGGCTCAACTTCTTTGTAAATTATGATGTTGTCTTAAGATTTATTGTTTACCTAGTTGCAGTTCTTATATTGTGTTAAAGTATTACTACATTCCCCCTTTTGGGATATTAAAGTGGTATCAGAGCATGATCTTTGGCTTAGCTTGTGGACACTTCATCTTTTGCATCTAAAGAAGAAGAAGATAGATGAGATCTATCATGGAGGAAGAAAATTCTGCTACTCATTTCTTTATATCTATGCAAGATCTCCCCAAGGAGGTTAATCAAATGAAAGAGGAAAGGCAGAAAGAAGATCCAAGAAGAAGATGTGATGAGGAAGGTCCAAGCACTTCCTATCAACAAAGAAGAAAACTGAAGAATCCTAGATCTCCTCATAGATCCACTATGCCCACTTTCTTTGGAATAGGTGAGAGGTGTAGAAATGAAGAATTAAAAACACGTGAGACTCATGAGACTCTCAGTCTATGTCTTGAAGAGTGAAAATCACAGTTTAGAGCATTCAAGGAGAAGCTAACTCTCCAACAATTCTTCAAAATCAAAGAAGAAATAGGATCCTATAGCAGCAATAGAGGAAAGAGGCATAATAGATTATATTTGCCTACATTTGATGGATCTTCCTCAAGAACTGCTAAGGCTTGGAGGAGAGAGTTAGATGCATTTTTTAGGCTACATCCTGTAGCTGAAGAAGAGGTTGTCCAAATTGCAGCACTTCATCTTTTAGATGAAGCTAGTGATTGGTGGTTTGGTCACATGGAGCATGCAAAGGTGACTGAATATTCAGATTTCTTTCACAAGTTGAGGAAGAAGTTTGATGAGAAGAGGAAAAAGATGTGCCACAAAGACACATTTCCTAAGGAAACAAAGGAGGATGTTATTCTTGTTACTCTAGACAAGGAGTCAATACATTCACCACCGGCTACAGAATTACTTGCATCCAAAGAAGAGACACTTGAAACTTTGCAAGGTGGTCTTGAGCTCTTGAAACATAGAGTCCCATGCATGATTCAAGAGGTGCATGAGGAAGAGGAGGAAAATTCCAGTGCTGGTACATTGGAAGAAGAGAAGCCATCTCCTTTACCAGTAGTTGGAGACACCATTGTCCCAGTTGGAGGAACTCTTGTGTTCTGTCAAGAGGTTCCCACATATCAGTTGATCCAAGGTATACATACACATTCATCAACTATTGTTTCAGTAGATATTCTTGAAACTTATGTAGACATGCCATCAGGGCCAATGCATGACCAAGGGTTAGATCCAAATGCTGATTTGAAGCAACAATATATCACAGCGCAGAGGACCCTTGATCTAATAAAGGAGGAGATGAAAATATATCCCAGATTGTCATGGATGGACTACATTCAACCTCTTGAGTTGAAGTGTAGAGTTTCAGAAGAAGGGATGAGCATAATCCTTTGTACAATGGCTAGTTATGAGATCAGTATTGTACCTTTCTTTGAGAAAATTTATGTATTACCTTGTAGATCTATAGCGCTGTCACTTAGTAGTAGTGATAATGATGAGGCCCCATTATTCTTGGAGCATTCTGAAGGTAGCTTCACCCATGAAGCGATGGAGGACAAGATGATGAATGGTAGACATCTAGATATGAGAAACCTTTTCTCCTTTCTTGATGACACTTTCTCAATGATAATCTCACAGCTCAAAGAGAGACTTCTACCTATAGCAGATCCAGAACCTCATTGGTTTTGGAAGGCCATGGATGAGAAGAAGGTCTCATTAAGAGATCTCACTGAAGGTTCACTTCAACATTTCATGAAGTGCAAATTTCTTCATCAGTTTGGGGAAGATGGTATTCTACAAAGGGAGGATACCATGATTATGCAACACATCATTCATCATGCATATTGGGGTGAGTGGGTTAGGATGATAAGCATGGGGTTGCATGACCACTTGTAGATTTATGAAATGGGCTAGCAAGCTTGGTCACGTTGGTTGCCCTTGGGAGACTCTTGTCACTACCCAAAGTCTCCTATTTATTTGATCCATGCCTTTAGGAACACTTATGAAATGAAGAAGGAGTCGTGGCTGCAATGGCTGCTCTTGGGTGAGTATGGTTACCACCCAATAGCTCATATTTTTTTGATTCATGCCTTGTGTATCAATGAAAGAATGCAACAAAAGAAGGAATGCTCATTTTGGTTTCACTTGAGAGAGATTGGCCACCACATCACATCTCTTATGTCTATGTGTTTGGTATTGGGTAAAGCTTGGCATGATGCTCTCATGATGTGCATTGATGATGTTTCTTTGTATTGGGATGATGTGACATTCCATATGTATATTAGTATGTTTTTTCCCCATGATGCACATGAGGAGGAGAGAAAGAAACAAGATCTCTTGTTTCTTTGGTTGCTTTTGGGGGAGTTTGGCTTGTCCATCTTACATGGAGGAGATGGAGGATGGCAGCAAAGGGCCTTACTCCGGTGGTTACTATTAGGAGAATATGGTTTGACATCTTTGTCTACCCATATGGCTCCTTTCCTTCTTCTTTTGCATAAGTTTGGAATGATGCTTGGATCAACCAAGGCCAACAGAATTAAGGATAGGAGCATATCAATGCTCAATAAAATTCATGAAGCATGGGATGAAGAGATGTATTGTGTGATGGAGCTTTTCCTTTGTGGAAAGAGCTACTTTATTTTATGTATCTCATGTATTTATGATAATGTTGGACATCATATGGTTGTCACTTGGTACTTCATGATGGAAGGAGGGAATCTAACCATACATTTAGAGGTCATTCTATATGTTTTTGAAAGACAACTTTGGAACCAAACATACATAACCCATTGCAGCAAATGGAGGAAGCCTTCCTTATGTGGATGTCATTTGGAGGGGAATAGATGGCTTTGCATCTACCTTTTGAGTTTCTTGAGGACAAGCAACATTTTGCCGGGGAGGACTATAATATTCCCAAATTTTCACTTGATATTTGGAATATTAGAGTTCTTAATTTTCTTAATGAATTAAGTAAATAAAAGGGTGGAGGTACACATAATCCTTAGTATGAATAAATATTCACATTTTTTGTGTGAATGTGGATTAATTAAGCCTAAATCTACATAATAAGGTAGTTGAGAAACTACTAATGTGAATGGAATTGGAGATCATGTCTCATTTATGAGATAAATCATGGAGGTTGACACAGTCAACTAAGATCTTGAAGATGTCAAATAGAAGATCATGGAACATTCATGATAAAGTGATGGAGGATGTTGTGCAATTAAAGAACACATGATGGAGAGGGTGTACATTGCACCTAGACATGATGGTTGATTTGGTCAAACAACACAGTCAAACTTAGAGGATCTTGTCCACATGCACAGCATAGTCTAGATGAGGGCCAAGGTATGGGAAGGCTAAAAAATTATATAAAGAAGATGAAGACAAGGATGAAGGTATGCTGGTTATTCTTGATTTAAGGATCTTTTCAGATCTGGAATTTTCATGTGACATTCCATTTCTTTCTCGGGATGTTTAGCAGAGATTGCAAGTGCTATTTAGCACAGGGTGTTCCTGATTGGGAATCCCACCTCTTTCTTAGAGTAGCTATAGAAAGAGTATTGTGCTTCATTCTACATCAGGCATTGGTGCCACATCTCTTTTCCTACTTTTTGTAGAACATTCATATTCAGAAATTACAGATTTCTGAAGATCAGTTTGGAAGGTTGAATTTGTCTTCAGTACTTCAGCTGGAGAACTGGTGAGGGTTTATTCCTATCACCTTGGTATTATAGATCAACATTCTCAGAGCTTCATTCCAGATCTGGAATTAGGCCAAAATTATTGACTTCCTAACAACAATATTTCCTTCAGGAATTACATTGTCCAATTTGCAGATCAAAAGGGAGGAAGGAAGTTACTAGCATTTCAGCCAGTAATTTTGTGAGTGATCATCCCCTCACATTGCCATCAATATTATCATTAGCCTGAAGTTTATTGTAGCATTTTTTAGCAGGCGGAAGGCCTCTATTTCTTTCACAGTGCAGTTTCTATTGACAATTGTGTTGCAACAAATATAATCATTATTGGAGGATTGAGAAGCTAGATCTAGAGCTTCTAGCTTGTAGATCTGAAGAAGGGATCAACCCTTTAAGCTTAGATCTGATCTTGCAACATATTTAAACCATCTATTTGACAAATATATCTTCAGATCTGTATTTCTCAACAGATCAAGGATCAAATCCTAGGGAGGTGATTTTCCAAAGTTGTAGACCTGGAAAATCCTTTCTAAGTTATTTTGTGAATCCATCACATTGGCCAGATCTTGAATCTTAGCATCATATGAGCTCTAGATTTGAGTAGATCTACATTTTCATTTTTAGCCTATAGCTATATTTTCATATTCTGCTGAAGGAAAAATGAATTATTTGCTTCAGTGCCTCTCCAGTTATGTTGTACCTATTGTAACATGTTTTCTAGGTGATCCTAGACCATCTTTTTGTCTAGATCTACTCATATTCTTGTATATTGTGTAACTGAATCATCTCCATATAATAAAATGGCTCAACTTCTTTGTAAATTCTCATTTTTTCTTAAGATTTATTTCTTACTTAGTTGAAGTTCTTATATTGTTTTCAAGTATTACTGTATTCTCCCTTTTGGGATATTACACACGATGGAATTGAACCACCAACCTCCTGCTTGTAAAGCAGGTGCTCTTCCATTGAGCTAGCACCCTTTAAAGAAGAGATTGTAGAAAATTTCCTAGCGAACCACTAATGTAAATAGAGCTAAGAAACATTTCTTTGTAAAATAGATATTCATGGTCAAATTAACAAGAAAGTGACCTTTTAGCATTGTTGCACTAGTGCTGCTATTACAATATTTGGCCTAAACAATAAACAGAAAATACCCTTCTCAATTTAATAGGAGCATGATGGGAAAATAATCTCACAAGAATACCTAGTATTCAACATTATGACCCACTAAATCACTTTTAAATCCTTTTCAAGTCCTTTAACATAGGGCTTAAAGTTGGGAACAATGTCATAACAATACTTCTAGCTATAGAAAAATCATTTTAAGCTTGCCTCTATTGTATGATATGGACATTTTTCCTTCGGACAGAGTTATGAGACACGGAACCACTTTCACCCTTAAGAAAAAATGTGGTTGTAAATGCATGGTAAACTCTCTTAGCATAAATATTCTCTTAGTATGGTATTCGATTCTCAGACTAGTGTCAGGTTTAAGGGTGCCAAAGAATTTAGATTTTAACTATGATGTGGTGCACACTAGGCTTCAGGGAAACATATTCTTTAGGAATTTCATGTCGGGGAACCTCCAAATCTGTGTCCAGGAAAACTCAAGCTAAATGGAAACATTTTTGTATAATGGTTGTGAGTCATATGGATGCACATTAATATACATGTTTTTTCCTGAATTTGAATAATTTATGTATTTTTTGGTCAAGCAGTTTTTTGATTCGGTTTTTATCTAGTTCCGATTCAATTCAAATTTTTGAGGTTAACTATTTCGATGACTGGTCCAGTTCATGTAATTAAATAGATCATAAAAGATAAGGTGGTATTTGTGTGTTCATGAGAGTGTTGCATGCATAAGTAAGATGGGAGTTACAAAAATCTTCACCTATGCCCAATTGGAAAATTGGAGTGTCGTAGATGTAAGAAAATGTGTAAGAGAATATCCTAAATTTAGAAATAAGAATATTGTGATGTGTCATTGGGGAAAAAAGTTTACAATTACCTGGAAATATCTTCTTTACCAGTAGCTATTGGTCCAAAGACTGGACCAGAAGAACCCTCTTCTACAGACATAGCCAAAGTTCAGTGAATTTTGGAGAAGAGGCTTCACACATTTAACAGAATGGAAAATATGAAATTGACAACAAAATGGATACTCTGACATCATCAAAGTTTGTAATTGTTAAACAAGATTCATCATTTGTATTGAAGTTTCAAAGCACAATGGAGTATTCAGACAACCAAGTTTTTGTCGGGCTAATGTTAATATCTCTTTAATTTTGATTTTAGTTTGTTTTTAAAACAGTTTATATAACTTTATTATGTCAGTGTGTGCTACAAAGCATTCTAGTACTTCAAGTAGATCTGATGATGTTGAAGTTTGGGTAGCTCTTTCACATGATACGGGTTGGAATGTCAACCAAAACACTGTGAGATGTAAAGCATTGGATTCCCATCCTTCACGAAAATATTTTTGGCATGTCTCCCACCTCAAGTTATTTTTTAGCTTCATAAAATTATCGGAGACAGTAAGACATATGGCATTAAAAAGATGGTTTTATTGTCAGTCTGCACCAAAAATGCTAGAAATTAATGGTAATGTTTTAGAATTTCCTTTATCTTTCTTTTTTAAGGAAAAATAAAGAAATGTTAAAAAATTACAATTAATTGTTTCAGGATGTCTAAGAGTGATTCCAACCTCATCAGATTTCATCTATAGAAATAGAATTTCTTATCCCATTTAAAATTCAATAGTTTTTAGGATTTCATGATTGGTATGAATGCAGCATTTTCATTAGATACTATTGTGTATAAGGGTATTGGATTGGCATTTAATCAAGAGAACCAAGCCCTGGAGAAAGTAGAATTTCCTATCTCATTTAAAATTCAATAGTTTTCAGTATTTCGGGATTGGTAGGATTGCAACATTTTCATTAGATTTTATCGTGTATAAGGGTATGTGATTGGAATTTAATCAAGAGCACCAAGTCCTGGAGAAAGTTGAATTTCCTATCCCATTTAAAATTCAACAATTTTCACAATTTCAGGATTGGTATGATTACAACATTATCATTAGATTCTATCGCGTTTAAGGGTAAGGGATTGGCATTTAATCAAGAGCACCAAGCCCTTTATGTAGCTTGATGTTAGTGATATTAATTCTTGGACTCCTATGTTGGGGCCTTAGAAAAAATGTACCCTTCACTCAAGAAAAAACCATTGATAAAGCATGTTAAGTTTTTTTTACTGCATTTTAAAGCCTAGATTAGATAGTTTCATTAAAATTGGGTGGTGTTGACTGATATCCCTTGAGGATTGTAGTGGAGGAAAAGGATGATACTAAAGATGAGGATACAAACATAAGGCATGGTGGAAAATTTCTTGACATTTATGATTAGAATTTATATATACTTGCTCATTTATTTATTATGCTTTCTTTTTTATTTTCATATAATGTGCTATTTACAAAATATCACATTGTATATGTATGTGTGTTTGTATCTTGTTTCCAATTTCCAAAATGTTGGGGGATCATGTTTCCAGTGCACTTCCATTTTAGAAATGCATACCCATTTCATGATATCTTGCAACTTAGATGCTTCTAAATGGATATTGGATAACGCTTATAACAAGAAAAGATAACACCAAATTGGGCATCAAACTCATTCAAGGACCAATTCTATACCACAACAGTCAGTTCAGTATTAAAACCAACCACTTCAACATGGAGTCCGTATGAATTTGCCAATTCCATACCAAACCAATCTAGGAAGAACCACCTACAAAATTTGATTTTTGGGACTTTTACACTAATTTTGAAGAGAATAAGAAAGGGCTTAAGAAAGAGAAAATTAGAAATTTAATGTCTTCCATCAAGATAAGGAGGGGAAATTAAGTGATTTTATTGCATTAGCATATTTATTATGGAGTGGGGATTGATTCACTGATACCATGGGGAACCAGTGGAAAATGCCCGACAGAAAAAAGAAAAAGGACTTTGCCCTCGACTCACCTTGCAGGCATAAGGAGCTATCAACCGCTTGACCCCCAAAAAAGCCCGCGAACATTAAATACCTCCCAAATATCATCTTAAAATAGTAACAATGTAATGGGAAGGTTAAAATCATACTTTTCTTTGGTTATAACTATTAGCCTGTAGACTCAAAGTCAAGAATATAATTCAAAAATGTTGTTATAACCATTAGCAGGTCATTATAATATTGTTTGTTTCTTTTGTTCCTAGTTGGCACTAAAAAAGGTTCTACAAAAGGTTCTTGACATTATTTCTACTATGCAGCTTAGTGGAAATGCTACAAAGGCACCTGAGGTTATTTGAAACCCTTACTAGGAAGCAAGCTACATAAGTCATTATTGCAGACTTCTCAGTGCTATTTTTAACAATGATTCAACAAGTCAATTTTGACTTATACTATTATACTCTATCTCTCTGTTGAACATGTGATATAATAATAAGAAGAATTGATCAAAGGGTTTTTCGATCTTGGGGTTTTTCCCTAGCATTAGCCAATATCTGGTGTTATCTTGTCCTGGATTTTCTTCTACATCTAATGATTATGTCCTTTCATCAGTTACTATCAATGTGATAACAGTCTGTGTGATTGCTAATGCAAATTTAATGGAGTGGAATATGGGCTTATATGGAACATTGAAGTAATCGTCCTAAGAAAATAACATGTTAATTAAACTAACATGGTATTAGAGCCAGGTTTAGGACAAGCCAATGAAAGAGAAAGAGCTATAAATAGATGTTCGATGGAAATTCTCTATGACCTTCTTGCAAGGCACTCTTGCAAATTCGTATTGCAAAAGTATAAGTTGCAGATCCTAGCAAGAATAGAGGATCACTAAAGATCAAGGACCGAGCTCCTTGTTAAAATTATAGGCATCGGATGAATTATATCTATAGCCTCAAGTGAATTTCTAGAGCCAGGAAGTTCTGGTACATTATTTCACTTAATTTAAGGTCAAATTTTTTGAAATTTATTTGAGATGAATTTGTTTTGGGAGATGGTATCTTGCTCAAAATTTCTGTTGCAAGTTCATGTGAAAGACATGTCTAAAATTATATATGAGCCATGGAGTTCCTATCAAATGTTGTAGTGAGATTAATCTTCACTATGCATGTCTCTATAACATGATGTTTGGTCGCATTCAGCTAGGCTGATCCAAAATAATATCAGTAGATTGTTGTTGGCATGTCTTCGACCTTGTATTAGGGCTTAGATATTACACAAGAGGTGTGTAAGGTAAATCCAATTCCCATTGATTAAATTCTCTTCATCCTCCTTTCAGAAGGACAACAATATTGTCAGAAGATAGATTTCTGTAAAAGATTAGTCTTACGAGAAATTTATTGCACTCATTTTGTGAAGTTAAATATTTGTATATGTAACTATATTTGAGGTAAACATAGTTGAGGATTTTATTAAGTATTTTATTTAAATCCTTAATTGAGGTATGGTCTGAAATCATGACTCGCTTAGTTCATGATAACCTATAGTTGTTTTTCTGAAGAGGTCTCACCTTCATACAATAAATATTAAGGCATACATCTCATGGATAGAATCATATTTGAAGCATCAAATAGAAGTTTGCATAACCTTTCTAAAAGAAATTATTATAATCGTCACTATTGTAATAACTGAGATCCTAATTGGGATTGAGATAATCTATTTGGATGACCTCTGAATCTTGTTGAAGTAATATCAACCATTATAACTAACACAGTCCTAAGGCACTTTCTAGTAGTATGAGAAATTTATTTGTTGCAGAGTTGAAGGATATATTTTGTTGTGGCAGCATGTCTTTTGACAACAAAGAATCTGGAGCTATAATTTATGAAGGGGTACTGTAACTTCAAGACAGAGTTCTAGAATATTCTCTAATCAGAATAATCATGTTTACCTCTGTATCAAGGAAAGAGATATGATAGAGATATGATAGTTTTATAATAACCTTGACCCTACTACATACTATCCTTGATAACCTTCAAGTAACAATGGTAATAAGTCAAATCAAATGCAGATGTGACAGTGGCCCTAGCACAATTTCATCCAAGACCCTATCATAAATAAAGAGAATTCTATGTATAAAACAATAAATCATTACCCTACTCTCAGTCTTGGACAATAGTGAACACATTGGACAGATGTAAAGCTTCAGGCATCAAGCAGTGGGAGCGTTTGATATTTTGTAATCGAGGTTGATGTAGCCTCACTAGAAGAAGCAATCCTGAAAATGTTCAAACTTGTGGACATCTAAAGATTGTTTTAAGATAAGACCTCCTTATGACAAAAATCACTTATCCCGCTCAACATACATTATATGGCAGAAAACCTATAAAATTGGTCTAGATCCTTCATTGGGTTGAGAAATAAGTGAAAACCGTATCATCAATCTTGGATATAATAAGTGTTCACAGTTTTCATCTCCATCAACCAATGGAAGTATAAGTTCCTTGAGGGAAGAAGTTAGTTTTTCATAAACAGTTCGAAGTATATTTTCTATTTGCCACATTCTTCTACATCAAGAAATATAGTACATCAATAGTCATACATATTCTAAGTATATATATGACCTTATGTTATGAAGTTTAAAATATGTGGAAGAAAAGCCACTTGACATATCTTGATTCGATATGCATTGTTTGGCTTCTCTTTTTTCTATCTAGAATATGGAAAAAGATGTTGAATAATTCTAAGGAACAGTTCAGATCATTGCAAGGTAAATTTCAGAACACATCTCCCAGAATATTCATACAATTAGAAGTACCTATGATTTCAGAGGTAATATTGATGCAGGCATGACATTGTTGTTCAGTCCTATCGGTTAAAACATACTTTGTTATTCATAATTTTTGTTGATCAAAGAAAACATGCAAGAGAGCTTACCTGTGCATACATATTACTGGGATTTTGTAATTAAAAGTTTGTCAATATAGCTATAGGATAAATATGAGGACAAATTGATAAAGGCTGGATGTCCAAATTCATAGGGAGCTATAGAATCCCTGGAAAAATGGATGACTTTGGCTCATGCACCAAAGGAATAATTACAAGAAATATAAAAAGTTTCTAAGAAGCTCGATGAATATGTTTTGGGAAAGGAAACTTTCCCAATATTCAGAGGAAATCCATAGTCAAAGATACAACCATTGATGAGATAATGATCCTCCCAGAATTTCAGAACCTTGATTGTATGCAATCCCTAAATTATTGGCAGATTCCATTCAAATGCAATTGTTAGGAACAGGCAATAGGAAAATGAAGGTGGATTCCTTGGCTCCTAGTGTCTCATAGAAACCTCTCATCTCCAGCTTCTCATATCTGTACCAGAGTCCCTATGCCTAACTGCAGTAATAATATGCAACATGAAGGTAGGCAAGAATAAGGTAGGTATCTTTTCTCCTCGTGTATGATAGTGAACTCTAATATCTGACCTATCATGTCCATTTCGAGAAGAGAGCTCCAACCCCCCATGTTAATCAAGGTTTTCATTGATGTCAATATGGCATTGGCTGTGATGGAAAATTCTTGTGATGTGTGATGATGTCCTTACTCTTCATGATGAAAGATTATTGAAGACCATATGATGACACACTTGATGATATGGAATTGATGATATTAATGATGGTTGGAGACCACTCTTTAATTCCTAATAAAATAACTCTAACCCTCATTCTAGTCCCATTGACCTTATACATAAAAAAATTCCAAATAACCCCAAGGTCTGCACTACAAAAAACTCCAAACAATCATAATATTTTTATTTTTTTTGACATCTTGAAGACATCATTTTACAATGTCTCCTTGACTATCTTGTAGAGGACTCTTTCCTCTTACTAATGAGCCCTCACTTGCCTCCTAACTCCAAACAGTCTAAGAAAAATAAAATTTTTAAGTTGACATATCATATATTTTTCTCCCCAGCTGACCCATACTCGGTCTCTCATGTCGACCTCCCCCCAGAAAGAAGCATTCCTTAATATTGACATCAAACTCATATAAGAAGGAGGCTCGGAATGATCATTTGATTAAGAATTTTTGGTGAAGATCATAGGGAGACACAAAGGTAGACAGGAAGCCAAGAATGACAAACATTTCTGTTTGGGCTAATTTTTGCGTTATCTTGGAGATACCTGTGGACAGGTGTATAAAACATCACTTGTGGTGAATAGAATTGTGGAAAACTTCCTGTGTTTGACTTGTACAAAGCTCAGATTTCTAGACTATAGTTCAGATAAGTGAACATATACCTCAACCTGTGGTTTATTGTTTGGGGTAAATTCTGGAGATTAGAAAAACTCAGCCTAGACTGGTTGCTGTTGTATCTTGGGCTGTAGAAAGATTAGAATCTTGGACATGTTCCTTTATTGCAACACCCCAAACCTGTAGTTCTAAAGTTTTGGGCATGTAACATCCCTGAAATTTTAGGTAGCTATAAACCAATACATGGACAGACCTTGGCTTATTGAAACACCTTGTGGATTTAAATAAGAACCTATGATAAACCATCACAGTCTCAACCTCAGAATAGTCCTCTCTCACAAACTCAGATCTGTGATACATTGAACTTGAATTGTTGAAACAGTCTTGGAGATTCAGACCGTGGGACCTTGGACTTTACATCTCATCAAGTAACTCAAATTTGTGGCTAGTGGAGCTCGAACCTACAATAAAAAATTTTTAACACAAGAAAAATGGTATATTTTTAGGTACAATCCTGTGGCAGTAAACCAGTTTTGGAGGAAAGTTAAGGATATCACTGTTTGGGAAATTCATTCAATCTTGGACTACAGGAGGCATATACAGTTTGGGCTGTATACACCTATGAGAAGGTTGTTGTAGCTCAATCCAATGGTGGATTTTCAAAATAAGAAAATTGGTCCAGTAAAAGACTACACTTTAGAAGGATAGCCAAAAATGAGCTTGGAACTGTAGACATACCCCTATGGACAGTCACTTAGACAATGTCTATAGAAGATAGTTACCTATACAAGTGAATCAGACTTGTGTGAAGGATCACTACTTGTGGGAAGATTGAAGCTTGGGTCTGAAGTTTATTGACCTGTGAAAATAACAGTCACCAAGATACCTTGAAACTATGGTGTGTGAATGAGAAGCTCCTGAATGAGACCCTTCAATTGGTCTTTGAAGTGATTACAGGATGTCAAGAGCCCTTATAAATGACTTGCATTCAATGGTGCTTTTCTCTTTGGAGGTATCAAATCCAAAAGGACAAAATGGTTGGGATCAAGAAAGAAAAAAAAGCAAATGCCTTGAATCTTCAAGGTGAGAAAGAAAAGGAATGGACTCATTATGTTAACTTGCTAAACCACAATGCCATTAATCTACCAAATCAGAAGGTTTAAATCAAATGGTCGAAGAATAAGGGCTCACAAGAACACACAGCTAAGCTTGGTTACTCAGCAAAGCAAAGAATATACATCAATATTTGAAGTTTGAAATCAAAATACATGTCATACTACCTTAGCGGCTCAAAAACATATTTACCAGTTTTTGACATACATTGGTCACATTTTTGGCTATGGTAGATGCCTTGGCAAATAAATTTAGGTCCCTCCCTTGTTAATTTGGATGCCTCTCATGCACAAGTTGGGATCTGGTTAGTTGAGGAACCTCACTGGGGTCTTTAAACATCTTTAAGTTTTAACCCATTAGGGCATGCTCTTTGAGGTACACACTTGATCATTTTGCCTCCTAACTTGAGTGGTTTCAACATGAATTGTAAAATGAAACTTTTTTTAAACCTACCATGCCAAATTCTAGAGGTTTTATCATTCCTGTTACAGAGAAGGGATTTTTGAGAAAAATATGTTTGCCTCAAATACCTACAATAAATTTTCTGGAAGAATTCCCATGCAACAATTAGTTACACCCCTCAAGAATTTCCTTATCTATTTATGTCGGGAAAATTCCTCATTGTTAAGGGTCTCAAATCAGATCCTCTCATACATCAAAACTCTATAAATTATTACCTCTCTCCCTTCTACCTTCCATTCATGTGGGATTGCTAGGATATGTTATCTCTATCAACCCTCCAATTGTTTGGATGTCCTCTCCATTTGGCTTAGATCTTCCTTTGTTACATTGATTGGTCAAACAACCCCATAGTTTCATTTGAGTTATAATTAGATGTGCATGTTTGCTTTTTTCCTTTGTTTCAACTATTTGGAGAGAATTTTTTTGGGTTTTCTTTCCCAAGCAAAAGGCAACCTCACAAGTATGTAGAGTAGGTTCCTAACCTTTCTTTATTGCTTGTTGATTGTTTTTTTCCCTTTGACTAGGTAGCTTAGATTAGAATAGTATTATATATATCATGAAATCCTAGTTAAGATATTCCACCCAGATCTAAGGCTAACAAACCGTGGGTCCCCTCCCAAGCTGCTTGATTATCAAAGGAAATTTTAAAAAGGACTTAAACACTTACAACAGGAAGCTGAGAATCTTGACCTCATAAAAAAATTGCAAAGAAAGAATAGGTATCAAGAAAAATTATTCAAAACGATAAGGAAGAAGAGGTATTAAGAAAAATGATTCAAAAAGATCAGGAAGAAGAAATTTTCTAGAGAATGAAAGCAAGGATAGATTGGTTCAATGTTGGTAATAACAATACAAAGTTCTTTCACACAATGTAAAACATAAGAACAAGATTAGAATAACAAAAATATTGAATGAAGATGACATTTTCAGTGAAGATCCAAACTCAATAAGCCATAAGGAGTGTAGTTTCATTAAATATTTGTGTGAGGAAAAGCATGTAAATAGGTTATCTGCCTTCTATATTTTTACCTATGTAGTTGGAGCTGTGTTTGTTGTTCATATTATCAGAAACATGTGCCTGTAGCTTAACATACTCTAGTTTTGTTATTTTGATTGATGTTTTTAGTTTTAACTATCTAAATTTTAGGTTAAATTTTTAAGTGTAGAATCTGCTTACCAAGTCATGTGGTCTAGGAATTGCCACAAATAACCAAGTAGAAGCCTTCTTATGCAAGGTGTCTCTCCAGCTACGAAGAGAAAAATTCAAGATATCATTATCATTGGTGACCCAACCATTCTTTTGTGTCACCTCATTAATTGCTCTAATATGTTTGACATCAAACTCCAATCTATGTAAAAAGGATCTATCATATGCTAAGAAGATTTCACTCCAAATAATTTATTCACGTCAATAAGAACAAAAACAACAAAGTGGACCTCCTTGCAAATGAGGGGGTACATATAGCAAAAGGAAACCTTAAACTGGATGGTGTTCTAAGCTTAACCTCAGTTCCCTAGTCACTTCCCTATGTTTGTAATGGTATGCAAGGGGCTCAATAATCTGAGCCCAAGGAAGTGAGCTAAATGTTGAATATTGCTGGAGAGTTGTAAAATACATGTTGCTATAGAGGAGATTAAGTCATGTTGGTGATGAATTGGATGATTTTGATGATGGAAATAATTTCTTATTTAAGGCTAAATTGACGGGGAGGGAAATTTTAAGGACAAGGAATCTCGAGGTCGAAGTCATTCCCCTTGGTTTGGTCTTCAAGTATCTTATCCTCTGCAAGTGTTTTATGTTAAGTCCCTATATTAATAGTGTAGTCCCTTATTATGTTAGTGTAGCCCCACTTCTTGTTATTTTTGTACCCCTGTAACCCCCATTTTGTTATTATTGTGCCCTTAAATTATTATTGTTAGGTCGGCTAGGATTACATTGTGGCCCACTAGGATTACATTATGGCCCCATGGACTCCTATATATAGAAAGGAGGTTTTGTAAATTGTATCATCCAAGAATTGTTCATTTATGTAATGTATTGAAGGTTTCCCCCTCGAAGTGGCTTATTTCTAAGGCGTTCATATCTCTTTTCTTCTCTTTTTGGAGCTGGTTACACAACATTTGGTATCAGAGCTTTGGATTCTAGGGTTTCGCTGCTCCAAACAGGTCATCGTGGAATTTGCGCTATAAATTTTTTTCTACGAAGTTTCAGAAGCTGAAATTTTTAGGGTGCGAAGCTGAAATCCTGAGGAATCTTGTATAAAAATTTCAGATCTTGGTTCGCAATATTTGAGGAGATATCATCTGTGGAAGTTAGGTATTGTTTCAGGATCCTAAACAGGTCATCGTGGCATTTGCGCTATAAATTTTTTTTGTATGAAGGTTCAGAGTCTAAAATTCATATGGTGTGAAGCTGAAATCCTGAGGAAATTCTTCAAAAAATTTCAGAGCTTGGTTCGCAATATTTTTGGAGATATGATCTGTGGAAGGCAGTACTTTTTCAGGCTCCTGAATTTCATCTCAAAGAGGTGATCGTGGGAAAAGTTTAATAACTCTCTCTCTGGGCAGTGGATTTGAGTGCCGTTAAAAGTGGTCTCAAGTACACAGACTTTAGTTTCTTGGCTATCAATTTCAGAGACAAAGGACAAAACAGTGACACGTGGCAAGTCCTACAAGTTCGCACTACTGAACCAGTCCATAATTAGGTCATTGTGGGAGATTGGACACAACTTTGTCTTGGAGAATCCAAATCAGGTCAGACATGTGGCATTCGAAAGATAATTTAGAGGGCTACATCGGTACTAAAAATTAGATATTGAAGTGCTACAATCACAGAAATAAACCATTTTCAATATCGAGCTCCTCAAAAGAAAGAAAAAGGTGTGTATTGTTTTTTCCAAATTGCATAAGTCTTGTTTGAAGAATCAAGTTGAATTGATTCCAAGGGCATATTGAAGAATTTTTGTCAGTAATGGGTTCTATTATGCCTCCAAAAAATAATTCCATACCCATTAAGCCCTCAGAAAGCTATACTATGACGCATGAAGAGGAAGAATTGCAATATGAGATTTCAAAATTATGGTACCAAGTGCAACAAGTTTCGATCTTACGAAGAGCAATTGAAGATGAAATAGATGGTTTAAAAGCAGAAATGGAGGCTAAGTTGGATGGTTTTAAGGATCAAATAATAGCAAATATGGATGATAAATTAGTGGAAGATCACATCGAGCATCAACAACAAGTTCTCCAACTCTCAAAGGATAACCCAAATTTGGTGCAGAATCTAATGAAACAACAGGAAGATCAACATGACATCGAAAGAAGTTATGAAGTAGTCATAGAAACAAGAACTCGACAAGTACGATCAATTTCAGAGTATCTCAGCAAGTGGAAGAACTTTCCTGTATAAGATTTCACATGGGAGGATGAGAATTTTATACAGAAGCATCAAGAAATAATCAAGCGTTGAGGACAACACTTGTTTGAAGGAGAGGGGCATGTTAAGTCCCTATATTAATAGTGTAGCCCCTTATTATGTTAGTGTAGCCCCACTTATTGTTATTATTGTACCCCTGTAACCCCCATATTGTTATTATTGTGCCCTTAAATTATTATTGTTAGGTCGGCTAGGATTACATTGTGGCCCACTGGGGTTACATTATGGCCCCATGGACTCCTATATATATAAATGAGGTTTTGTAAATTGCATCATCCAAGAATTGTTCATTTATGTAATGTATTGGAGGTTTCCCCCTTGAAGTGGCTTATTTCTAAGGCGTTGATATCTCATTTATTCTATTTTTGGAGTTAGTTACACAACATTTTATTTTAAAACACCTGGAGTGACTGGTTTGACTCAATCTACCTTAGTTTCTCATAATTCTAGGTGATGGGGTTGCTTTGATCATGATTGTGGAAGTATGGAGGTGATGGGACAGAGGTAAACAAAAACTCCACAATACTTTGTTCTATCCCTCTACCTTTGCTCTAGTTCTTTATGTTTTCATGTCATTTGAGATTTAAGTTGGAAATAGCTGTGGTTTTATTCAAATCCAATTTCGGAAAGAGCAACAGAGACAGTCCTTTTAGTTGTGATGTTCCTTAGTGTCATCTTTGTGTCCCTATTTTCTCCCTTCCAATTCGCAATCTGGTGTATTGTGCTTCTTGGGTGAATGTTGATCTCATGAATGTACTTTTGGCTACAACTAACTCAGACTTGTGTGAAGGATCACTACTTGCAGTAATATTGAAGCTTGGGTCTGAAGTTTATTGACCTGTGAAAAGAAAAATCACCCAGATACCTTGAACCTGTGGTGTGTGAATGAGAAGCTCTTGAATGAGACCCTTCAATTGGTCTTTGGGGTGATTACAGGATGTCAAGAGCCCTTATAAATGACTTGCATTCAATGGTGCTTTTCTCTTTGGAGGTAGCAAATCCAAAAGGACAAAATGGTTGGGATCAAGAAAGAAAAATAATAGATGCCTTGAATCTTCAAGGTGAGAAAGAAAAGGAATGGACTCATTATGTTAACTTGCTAAACCACAGTGCCATTAATTTACCAAATCAGAAGGTTTCAATCAAATGGTTAGATAATAAGGGCTCACATTAACACACAACTAAGCATGGTTACTTAGCAAAGAAAACAATATACATCAATATTTGAATTTTGGAATCAAAATATATGTCATACTACCTTAGAGGCTCAAAAACATATTTATTGATTTTTGACGTACTTTGGTCACATGTTTGGCTATGGTAGATGCCTTGGCCAATACATTTGGTCCCTCCCTTGCTAATTTGGATGCCTCTCATGCACCAGTTGAGACTTGGTTAGTTGAGGAACCTCACTGGGGTATTTAAACATCTTTAAGTTTTAACCCATTGGGGCATGCTCTTTGAGGTACACACTTGATCATATTGCCTCCTAACTTGAGTGGTTTCAACATGAGTTATAAAATGAAACTTTTTTTAAACCTACCATGCCAAATTCTAGGGGTTTTATCATTCCTATTATAGAGGAGTTATTTTTGAGAAAAATATGTTTGCCTCAAATACCTACAATAACTTTTCTGGAAGAATGCCCATGCAACAATCAGTTACACCCCTCAAGCATTCCATTATCTATTTATGTCGGGCAAATTCCTCATTGTTAAGGGTCTCAAATAAGATCCTCTCATACATCAAAACTCTATAAATTACTACCTCTCTCCCTTCCACCTTCCATTCATGTGGGATTGCTGGGATATGTTATCTCTATCAACCCTCCAATTGTTTAGAGGTCCTCTCCCTTTGGCTTAGATCTTCCTTTGTTGCATTGATTGGTCAAACAACCCATAGTTTCATTTGAGTTATAATTAAATGTGTATGTTTTCTTGTTGCATTTATTTCAACTATTTGGAGAGAAGTTTTTTGGGTTTTCTTTCCCAAGAAAAAGGAAACCTCACAAGTATGTAGAGTAGGTTCCTAACCTTTCTTTATTGCTTGTTGATTGTTTTTGTCCATTTGAATAGGTAGCTTAGATTAGAATAGTATTATATATATGATGAAAACGTAGTTAAGTTCTTCCACCCAGCTCTAAGGCTAACAAACCCTGGGTCCCCTCCCAGGTTGCTTGATTATCAAAGGAAATTTTAAAAAGGACTCAAACACTTATAGTAGGAATATGATAATATTGACCTCATAAAAAACCTTGCAAAGGAAGAATAGGTATCAATAAAAATCATTCAAAACGGTAAGGAAGAAGAGGTATCAAGAAAAATGATTCAAAAAGATCAAGATGATATTTTCTAGAGAATGAAAGGAGGGATAGATTGGGTCAATGTTGGTAATAACAATACAAAATTTTTTCACACAATGTCAAACATTAGAAAAAGATTAGAATAACAAAAAATTGAATGAAGATGAAATTTTCAGCAAAGTTCCAAACTCAATAAGCGATAAGGAGTGTAGTTTCATTAAAGATTTATGTGAGGAAAAGCATGTAAATAGGTTATCTTCCTTCTAGTTTTTTACCTATGTAGTTGGAATTTGGAACTGTGTTTGTTATTCATATTATCAGCAACATGTGCCTATAGCTTAACATACTCTATTGTTGTTATTTTGACTGATGTTTTCAGTTTTAACTACCTAGATTTTAGGTTAAATTTCTAAGTGTAGAATATGCTTACCAAGTCATGGGGTCTAGGAATCGTGACAAACAACCAAGTAGAAGCCTGCTTCTGCAAGGTGTCTCTCCAACTATGAAGAGAAACATTCAAGATCTTATTATCATTGGTGACCCAACCATTCTTTTGTGCACTTCATTAATTTCTCTAATCTGTATGACATCAAACTCCAAGATATTGTAAAAAAGGATATAACATATGCGAGGAAGCTTTCACTCTAAATCATTTATTCATGTCCATAGGAACAAAAACAACAAAGTGGACCTCCTTGCGAACGAGGGGGTACATCTAGCAAAATGAAACCTTAAACTCAATGGTGTTCTAAGCTTAACCCTAGTTCCCTAATCACTTCCCTATGTTTGTAATGGTATCCAAGGGGCTCAATAATCTAAGCCCAAGGAAGTGAGTTGAATGGTGACGATTGCTAGAGAGTTGGAAAATACGTGTTGCTACAGAAGAGATTAAGGCATGTTGGCAATGAAATGGATGCTTTGGATGATGGAAATAATTTCGTATTTAGGCTAAATTGATGGGGAGGGAAATTTTAAGGACAAGGAAGCTCGAGGTCCAAGTCATTCCACTTGGTTTGGTATTCAAGTAGCTTATGCTCTGCAAGTGTTTCAGTTTGAAACACTTGGAGTGACTGGTTTGACTCATTCTACCTTAGCTTCTAATAAGTCTAGGTGATGGGATTGCTTTGATCATGATTGTGGAAGTGGAAGTATGGAGGCGATGGGACAGAGGTAAACACAAACTCCACAATCCTTTATTCTATCCCTCTACCTGTGCTCTATTTCTTTATGTTTTCATGTCATTTGAGATTTAAGTTGGAAATATTTGTGGCTTTATTCAAATCCAATTTTGGAAAGGGAAACAAAGACAATCCCTTTAGTTGCGATGTTCCTTAGTGTCATCTTTGTGTCCCTATTTTCTCCCTTCCAATTCGAAATTTGGTGTATTGTGCTTCTTGGATGAATGTTGATCTCGTGAATGTACTTTTGGCTACAAGTGACTTAGACTTGTGTGAAGGATCACTGCTTGTGGGAAGATTGAAGCTTGGGTTTCAAGTTTATTGACCTGTGAAAATAACAGTCACCTAGATACCTTGAACCTGTGGTGTGTGAATGGGAAGCTCTTGAATGAGACCCTTCAATTGGTATTTGGGGTGATTACAGGATGTTAATAGCCCTTATAAATGACTTGCATTCAATGGTGCTTTTCTCTTTTGAGGTAGAAAATCCAAAAGGACAAAATGGTTGGGATCAAGAAAGAAAAACAGTAGATGCCTTGAATCTTCAAGGTGAGAAAGAAAAGGAATGGACTCATTATGTTAACTTGCTAAACCACAGTGCCATTGATCTACCAAATCAAAAGGTTTCAATCAAATGGTCGAAGAATAAGGGCTCACAGGAACACACTGCTAAGCTTGGTTACTCAACAAAGCAAAGAATATACATCAATATTTGAAATTTGAAATCAAAATTTATGTCATACCGCCTTAGAGGCTCAAGATGAAATTTACTGGTTTTTGACGTAATTTTTTCACATGTTTGGCTATTCTAGATGCCTTGGACAATACATTTGGGTCCCTCCCTTGCTAATTTGGATGCCTCTCATGCTCTAGTTGAGACCTGGTTATTTGAGGAACCTCATTGGGGTCTTTAAACATCTTTAAGTTTTAACCCATTTAGGCATACTCTTTGAGGTACACACTTGATCATATTACCTCCTGACTTGAGTGGTTTCAACATGAGTTTAAACTGAAACTTGTTTTAAACCTACCATGCCAAATTCTAGAGGTTTTATCATTCCTATTATAGAGGAGGGATTTTTGAGAAAAATATGTTTGCCTCAAATACCTACAACAAATTTTCTGGAAGAATGCCCATGCAACAATTAGTTAAACCCCTCAAGCATTCCCTTATTTGTTTATGTCGGGAAAGTTCGTCATTGTTAAAGGTCTCAAATCAGATCCTCTCATACATCAAAACTCTATAAATTATTACCTCTCTCCCTTCCACCTTCCATTCATGTGGGATTGTTGGGGTATGTTATCTCTATCAATCCTCCAATTGTTTGGAGGTCTTATCACTTTGGCTTAGATCTTCCTTTGTTTCATTGATTGGTAAAACAACCCCATAGTTTCATTTGAGTTATAATTAGATGTGTATGTTTTCTTGTTGCCTTTATTTCAACTATTTGGGAAGATTTTTTGGGTTTTCTTTCCCAAGAAAAAGGTAACCTCATGTTGGCTTGAGGGTTCCTAACCCAGGTTTGAAGTTCAAGGTTTTCCAAAAAACCCCTATACTACTAGCCCTTTCGGTAGTGACCTACTTGCGCAGGCCAAAGTCTCACCCAAAGTTGTCCGGATGGGTGCTGGAACCAGGTTTCCGCACCCTGAGAAAGGATAAGTAAGGAAAGTAGAGTGGCATCCTACCTCGAGGTGTCTAGATCTCTCTGAGCAGGACTTATGGTCCTCTTTCTGCATCCACGTGCGAAAGATTAATTGTATTGTGGTGATCAATAATCATATACTTCAAGACAGTAACTCAACATTGCATAAACATAACCGAACAGATCTAGATGCAGTAAAAAACTTACATAAAACTTTCGCAGCGGAATACAAAATACGCATAAGACAGTAATTACCAATGATTTGCATAAACAGTACACATAGATTCAGTTCCCAAACAACCTTTCATATTCATTAATTCATCAAATTCCTCTTACAATACCCATACCAGCCTGCGCACATAGCAGTAGGGTTTGCACACAGCAGGACTCTGGATCTTCGCGCACACAGCCAGCAGGAGTCCTTCCCCAAAAACCAAAATAGACTTACTAAACCACGATTCTCATCAATAGCTCTTCTTTTTTCCTTACTTACAATTCAAAACGTTCCTCTATTTATAACCATCTAGCCTAATCTTTCCTACGATCCTCAAACCATGGTTTTTTGAACCTAGGTTTACCCTTTGACCCATTACAATGCTTTCGGGGCTTTGACCCACCCCAAAACCCCTATGCTAGACTAAATATAATAAAAAATATACAAAATCAGACCAGTTTCGCAGCTTGTAGGAGACCTTGTTCCAACATTTCCCAAACACAATATTGTGATTTGTCCCGAGTCACTGTGGTGGTGCAGTCTCTATCTGTGCACGCAAGGCATTGAAAGCGACGATGAGCGGAGGTAACACTCCCTAATTTGTGGCAGCAGCTCTCTGTGAAATATCAACAAGCTTTAGGGAGGTAGGGCCTTCAGGAGTCGTAGCAACCTACTCCAATATTTGGTGGAGTTGTGTGATGGTGTCATGAGCACCCTAAGATATCTGGAAGGCGGTATCGCCCCATAGCTTCAAGCGCTTTCTGATGACATGCTTGGCGTGTTGGAGATTCATAATCATGTCTTTGAGGGCGTTGCTGGTTTTCAAGAGGGCTAGACGCTGCGAAGGGATGAGGAGGGGCAAGGTAGCTTCAATGTGATCAAAAGCAACTTCATTCTGTTGTAAGTCTTCCTTGACATGCTGAAGCAACGGGTTGAACTGGACCATTGTCTAGAGCTTCATGGCCACTTCGAGCAACTGAGTGCCCAGAGTAAGCTATCCCTTAGTAATATCCATTACTTCTGTGATCAATGCAACCCGTTGTGCCTATTCTTCTGGGGTATGGTAGGCTGTGCTAGGGCCTGAAACTCAGTGAATTGGCGGGCCATTCAGGCCTTGAGGGTTTGGA
Organism: Pinus albicaulis; assembly: GCA_034641835.2. Classification (NCBI taxonomy): domain Eukaryota; kingdom Viridiplantae; phylum Streptophyta; class Pinopsida; order Pinales; family Pinaceae; genus Pinus; species Pinus albicaulis. Next base: position 7,532,436 of record MU968480.1, on the reverse strand, counting down.
ATTAAGTTTTGGCCGCCTTGAGTGCTGTAACCAAGCCTTCGACAGTAGCTTGGGATGGAGCCGATGCCGAGATTTCCTCAGGGAGCACTGTGTCGAGCTCGTGACCCACTTTTTCGAGCTGCTGCTATGCAGTCTAGTTAAAATGATGGATCTCTTGTAGCACATCAGTGTGTAAATCTTGTAACATTTCATGCGGTAGCTGCGCTAAGTCTATTTGTATTTCCATAGCTGTCGTGGCGTGCACCAACCACGACAGTGCAAGGTAGTGAACAAATATGTCTTTCTCCGGTAGGTAGTCTGGCACTACAGAGAAGTTGCAGCGTATCCCTATATCACTTCATCCCCCGGAGGGATGGGGTATCCCTGTTAGGCGTCCCTTCCATGTGCGGGACTAGCTGCAACCTGATTGCATCAGTTGTGATAGCGAACAGTGGTAATTGCATACCATCCTTCGTGGCATCCTCTGAGGCCGTTCGGCTGGGACTTATGCTCATGCTAGGGTTGTAAAGGTTAGGAAATCTCGTCATGTAGCTTTGGTGCCCTTATACGTGGGGTTCAAAGTTAATTCTCCTTACAGGGAGCCAGAGGGCAATCATCCCATCAATCTCAGTATCCCCAGACCCTCTCAACATGAGGTCTACACGCACTGAACTAGTAGGTGCTAAAGCATTTAGTAGGTTAGGGGCTGCCATAGAAATAAAAGGATAGGATTCCAAAATTGAAAATTCATAGAAAAAACTAAATATCCAGTCAAGAAAGCAGGAGAATAACATAGGTAGAGTACAGTGTAATATTCCAAATTCGGAACAGCTAGCAAGGCATGACTGGGAAACACATTTTATAGTAATGGCTTCTACAGGAATTTAAACCAATACTTGGACCCCTTAGAACAATGTGTTTAAGTGCTAAATTCAAGAGGAGGCTCCAAATAAATCCTTCTAAGTGGGTTAAACAAATCTCCCACACTTAGATGTCATCAAAAAGTGCCCGATGAAGGGATTGCAGCAATACATGAACATAAAATGGAGCAACAACGTTATTCTATGAAGTCTTCACACATGAAGAAGTAGACAGATAGCCGATGTATAATATATCAGAAAATTTGTACAATTATTTAAGGAATCACTCACTCAAGCTAGGCAATGAAAGCCTCAATGATACATGTACATGACAATAGAGATACACTGCTATGCAGGAATGTCTCTAGGCTAAAATAATGAAGTTCATTGGAGACACTGAAATATAAAAAATGAGAATATAATGATATGACAATATAAGCTCAAATAAATGAGGGGGAGAAAGCTCTCAACCCCTGAAAACACTAATATAACAATAATACACTATCCTTGGAGGGATTGGCTACAATATACATGAAATTGGAAAATCTGCAGAAATGATGGAGTTGCAGGGTAGTAGCTGCAACACAAAACTGAAACAAAATGGAGATGGATGAATAAGATGTACAATCTATAGCAAACCTCCTCCAATGGATCTCTCAAATAATAGGCTGAACCTATCACTGAAGATCTTTCCCTTCAAGATGTTGGTGCATACTCCCACTGCAAATGCACTCTAGAATGCAGTCAAGGAGCTGGACTACGCTGTTGATTATAAGAGAAGCTTGGCCTGGTGCCAAATATGTGAAACCAGCTCAGAAACATCCTTCACTAACCTCCTAGAGTAATAGGAGCTCCCTCCTCTGAAGATGAGCCAAGGAAAGATGTTGTGGAACCCCTCCACTACAACACCCAAAAACACTACGTTACACTTCAGCAGAAATAACGCAGTGACTAATGGAAGTGGCTTTGGCCTTGAGCCAAGATGTGGAGAAAATGAAGTGAAATCCTTCAAGAGGCCTCTAAAGAAGGAGAGGAAATTATAAACAGGAATCCATCGTGCTAAACAGCACTGGAACTCAGCTGAACAGTCGGAGATTGCAAATAGTCTAATCAGACAAATGATCAAATTCTCAAAGATGTCTCACTATGGCTGCCTCTTCCTCCTTTTATGCAAGTGAATGTATCTTTTCCCTGGACCCCACACATTAGGGTTTCTTTTGTTATGGCCTAAATCTACCTCAAGCTGAAGAAGGCAGAGTTTAGGGTAACATCAAGCCATGATTAATCTGGTAGCTAGCCCTACCAGATCAGGAGAGGGCTCTCTCCTTGTCAATCTCAGCGAAAAATTGATCAATAAGGCTTGAGATGACTTGAAAAAAGGCTGATTTTAGGCTAGGTACATATGTAAAGAGGTTGAATTGAATTTTGAAGGTTTTTTTTTTTTGATCCCAAAGAGTGCTGCAAACCCTGGTCTATTCCATTGCCAAAATTGCAGAGATGAAATGTACAATGAAGTGCCAAGCAATCCCAAGTGTCCAACCCTGAAAATGACTAATGAATTACATGATATAGACAAGCCTAACTCATCCTCATGCCTCTAGGGGTCTAGCTCACCATTCTAGGATCTATTTCAACCATATCTAAACTAAGAACTGGAAAATAGGCAATGAAACAACTTGCCTCTATAAGATAGGAAACTGATTCATTCACTTACATTTCACTTTTTAGTGAATGAATCTACTTGGATGAGTAAAAATGTGCCAAAATTACATCAAAGTCATGAAATTACATCAAGTTACATCAATATTTACATGAAAAATTCAAACTGGCCAAAACTAGGTGAAAATCTGAGCTGCTGAGTGAAAACTAGGACAAAATTCCCAATGCGCCGCGCCTGAAATCTCTATGCGTCATGCCACTTTGAGGCTGCTTTTTAGGGCCTTCTTGAAGTCCAAATTCAGTGAAGGATAGCTTGTTGGAAATCCCTACCTGTCTACTTTCCAACCCAAGTGGAATTTCTGGATTTAGTTTCCATCTGCCCCTCCAAAAATCAAATCTCCCAACACTGCTTCCTATGTGTGAAAAAAGTGGCAAAAAGGCCATTTTTAAGGTGTTTTTGATCCTTCAGGCAACCAAAAACTTGTCAAAATTGTTAGGTAATGGGTAGGCATGCATAAATTTTGATGAAAAATCAAGAAATACAACTTTTTCCTCAAGAGGAGCTGCCAATTATAAGTGCGCGCCAAGTGGCGCTACGCGTCGAGCAAGAAAATCTGTGTTAAGGCCAAAAAACTCAAAATTGAAAAAATGTTTCCCAAATTTCTTGAAACTTGGGCTGAATGTTCACCATCAAGCACTATGCTAGACCAAATAAGCTTTGACCAAAATTTGGAGTCCATCATGCCTTTTGCGATGCTTTAGTGCCGTCTTTAACTTTGCCTTCAGGATCTTGATTCGCGCCTTGCAGACATGGTTTCGCGCCCAATAATGGTTCTTCATGTTCCTGAGCATGTTATTTTCCTTGTTTTCCTTCGCCAACATCTTCTCCAAATGAATATTGACCCTTTCGAGCCAAGTCTCTCGATCAGCCTCCATCTCCCGCTCAATGGATGTTATCTCGGTTTGACTTCTTTAGGCAGCTTGCCGGTTCTCATGGATGTTTTGCAACTCCATGATTGTAAGCTGATCCTCCAACTGTTTATTTCACTGCTCCAATTAGTTTATAATCCATTGGGCTCTCTGCAACTTGACGGTCAAGGTATCTATCTCCGCCTTTTGCTCCTGAATAGTCTCTCTCAACTTTGATCTTGGAGAGCTCAAATCCTCATCAATAAGTATGAAACCAGTATCCTGGCCTCCTGAAGGCCCCTCATCCTGCATGGGACTCTTCTTTCTATCCTGTACCTGTACCTGTACCTGTGATGATGATAGAGGTGAGACCCCTTCCACCCTAGGTGGAGATAGTACTTGCCGAGCTGCTGCAAATAATGCTCTAGTGCCGCTCTGATAAGTAACAAACAATGGCACACTGATAGGCTCTGTCTCGTGACCTTCAGGTTGATGTGAAGGTTCACCTGGCTCATGAACAACCTCTGGAGGAACCTGAGGAGCTGTGAAGAAATCATTAGCAATGAAGTCTTCCCATGTAATACCTTGCAAGCCAAGCTGATGCAACACTACAATTTTAATGAGCGCATAGTGATAAATACTGTTGTACTACTGCTCGGGAGTTTTCCTCTGCACAAGAGTGGTCATTCTCTCGATATTCCGGCACATGAAATAAGGAATGTTCATCATCCTCACTCTAGTGAAATGCATCAATAACTTGATATGATAAGCATAGAGGCGCGAGAACCAGCCCTCACAACTGAAATATCTGATAATAAGTTTCATCAAAGGTGCATAGGACTCCTTCAAGAACCTGAAAGGAAACACTCGGCTGAGTGGTCTCACAAAGCTAGGCCTGATATATGGTTCATAATGCACTCTGTCCACCTGCTGTCTTTTGTTCCACTGTTCACCCACATTCGGTATTCCGGTTGCTTGAGAGATGGTTTCCGGTGTCAGAGTGAAAATTAAACCAGCAAGAGTTACCTAACCATCATGTAAATGCAATACAAGCAAATGAGCCAACTCCTGATGATAATGGGTCCTAGCAGTAATTTCACAATATTGAAAACATGACTGTTGTTGGAAACATGCCATGGCAAGTGGGCAAGCTTACAATTCAGCCAATGAGGTGGGCTCCTCTCTCACATATCTGCCACCTTTACGAGGCCTTCTAGGTGCATGTAACTCAATGGTGGAATCACTGTCTCGGTCATATGATGTATCAGTGTCCGTCTCCATGATATCCAAGGTCTATGCAAGGTGTATGTTGGTTTGTATGAGATGAAAATGAGGATTTAGGTGTTTTTTCCTTAGTGTCAAATGTATGTCAAATGGGAAGGACTGTGGGAAAATAGGGCAGTGGGGACAATGAAGTTTTTTCAAGCGGAATTTGCCTTCTGAAAACTTGAGGTTTGATAAATTTAGGAACAAGGGACAGCCACTTTGATTTTTTTGGGGTAACTTGGGATTTGGGAAGAATTTTCAAATGGGATAGGGATAATGGGAATGAGATGGGTATGAATGGATTTAGGGATGTAGGGAGATAGGGGAATGGACTGTAGTAATGAGATAACAGTGAGGAAAGGGAAAAAATAAGGTGGGAAATGAAAATTTTTGGCACCAAAACCAATTTTAAAATTACAATTTCAAAACCCTAAGGAGAAATTCTCAACAAAGTGATAGGGTTTGAGTTTGGCATTCAAACTCTCATATTCAGTCACAATCAACACCAAACATTTGTTAATGAACTTACTTGGAGCAAAGGAGACCGAATCGATTTGGATTTTTGAAGAAATGGCACAAATTTGGTGTTCCGGCCCAATGCGCCATGACCACTACCCAGTGCGTCGCGCCCGTTCAATGCACCGCGACAGTTCAAAAACACACTGAGAAGAGTGGTCCTATGCGCCATGCTTAGCTTATGTGCCGCGACCACTGCCCAGTGCGTCGCGCTCCTCTGTTTCAACGTAGTTCAGCCTGCAAACTTATTTCTTCACTTCCTTCACGATTTTCTTGGGTCACTGCTGTCTTTGGCATGCAAATGAAACTTTGAAACACAAAAATCATATTTGTACCAAATAATTTTCATTTTTTATTTGAAAAAACCACTTTATAATGTTTGGAAACTTTGGCACTTTTTCAAATGAACTCTGTTTTGCTTGCTTTTGATTTTTTGAACTGATGATGAACTTCTTGTCTGTCTTTGCAGGGATAGATGGCATGGAATTTTGGAAAAGGAAACCAGGGTTGCGCATGGAGTACTTTACAACTGAAAAAACTTTGAAAATTACACTGCATTTATTACGAAAAGACAAAATAGACAATTTTTCTTCAAAACAGAGTTTTGAAGAAAAATCATGATCAAGCATTATGATGATGAAAATTTTTCTCTGAAACCTTATTTGAAGCTTCCTCATGCGCCTGCTGACATTATTAAGCATTTTGAAGACCAAATTAACGAAACCCTAGACCTAATGAAACCTAAAACCCTAAAATGACTCTTTGCCAATATTAAGACCAAACATGACTGTACATGATACTGATGAACAGAATTAGACCAGCAGGTACAAGACATGAGGAACATGAGTTAAAATCCCCCTACCGTTAGAAGATCCATGCTCCTAATGAAATGCAGATGACTGCACTGAATGAGACACCTAAAATGAAATGCAACAAGAGGAAATTGATCTCTGATAGAGGGATGAAGATACCGACTCTAACATTGGCTCCAATGGGGATGGTAGCTCCTTGGAGGTGCCAAGAACTACATATTTTTGGGAGAGTAGGCAGTGCCTTCGTCCATTGGGCTATGGAATCAATAATCTCGACAAACAACACAAGACTTTTGACTCATTTTATTGACTGAAAATCGACTCAAACTGACTCAATTTTGAAACCAAAATTGACTAATAGATGTGACTCGACAAACTCAAACCAAAACTGAAGTTAATCTTCAGAGTTATAGCCTTCACCTCGGGCCCCAAACTGAAGAAAAGATGACAACACACACTTGCAATGAAACTGAAATAAAACGGTATGTACAATGACGATGTAAACAGTAGAAAACATTTCAGAAATGATACCGCTTGAGCAGCCGACCATTGACTGCCCTCCTGGACAATATTCCCCGTTCATCTCTTTCAGAAGAAAAGCATTCTGACCCCAATATGCAGCAATTTTGAAGGGTCCTTTCTAGAGATTTTTGAACTTACCATGCTTATGCTTTTCCTCGTTTCTTGCATCCCATTTCAGCACCACTTCTTCCAATTGAAACTTGTCTGCTTTGGCTTTTCGGTCATATATTTTCTTAATTCTCTCTTGCAGCTTGAACATGTTTTGGAAAAATTCCTCTCTAGTCTACTGCAAATGGATCATTTGATTTATTCTCCTTTGCATATGATCATCTTCGCTGCCAGCTTCCTGCAGAAGTTTGACTACTGGAACTGCGAGAGAGGTAGGAAATACCGTATCAACTCCATATCTACTAGCTCGAAAGGGGACATACCAATGGATTTCTTCTGACTCACTCGGTCTGCCCAAAGTGCATTGACCAACTTCTTATGCCAACTTTTCGTGTTTATTTCCAGCAGCTTTTTAATAATGTTGACCAAATATTTGTTTGAAGACTTAGCTAATCTGTTGCCTTGTGGATGATAAGTGGTTGAGTGTCCCAAAGTGATGTGATACTTGTTACAAAACTCAACCATTATTTTTTATTTGAAAGTTGTTGCATTATCAGTAATTAACTTATTTGGACAACCAAAACGAGACAAAATATTATTCTCAAGAAACAAAATTATTACCGAATATGTGGCCTGCATGGTGGGAATCACTTCAATCCATTTCATGAAATAATCCGTCGCTGTGAGGATCCACCTATGATGAGCTGAAGATGCAGGATGAATTTCGCCAATGAAATCCAAACCCCACTGCTGAAAAGGAGCACTTACTTCAATGGGCTTAAGCGGCAAAGGCTGCAATTTCTTCCTCACTTCGAAAATCTGACATTCATGACATCTTTTAACAATCATATACACATCAACAAAAAGAGTCGGCCAATAATAACCTGCTCTCAAAATTTTGTTGGTCGTCGTTTTCCAGAAAAGGTGACCCCCGCAATCTCCCTTATGAAAATATTCCATAACTTGCTTTTCTTCTTATTCCACCAAACAATTTAGCAAAACACCACCGGGATCTTTCCAATAGAGAGCATTATTCAAAATGAAAAACTTGGCAGCCTTCAATTTCAGAGTTCTACTTTTGTTTCTAGCCATGCCAGGCAGTGGAGACAAGTTTTGAAGCACATATACAATATCTGAATACTAGGGAGAAAGAACAAAATTTTCCGATACCTGAATTGGCGAACTTTCCTCATTCTCTTCGGACATAGCAGCAATTAGATTTATGTCCAAGGCATGCAAATTCGACTCAGCCATTAGCTTAGCCAGCCCCTATCCTTTGATAATATTTGTGGGCTTTATCTCCACATCATACTCCAACAAGGCAGCAATCCATTTGCCTCGTCTCCCCTCCGGATATGTTTGCACTAAAACATCCTTAACAATAGGATTAGGAACATAAGCAAGAATATGAGAATGCAGAATATATACTCAAAAATATTTCAACGCTTTCACTAAAGAAAGAGCTTGCTTTTCAATAATGTTATATTTTAAGGCTGCATCTCTTATGGTTCGGTTGAAAAAAGCAATTGGTTTTTCATGCTCATCTCTTTTTTGCATCAATACTGCTGCCATAGTATGCTCCGAAGCAAATGAAAACAAAATAAAATCCTGGGTATAATCCGGGCTGATCAAAACCAGAGCTGAAGAAAGAGCCAATTTTACTAAATTGAAAGACTTTACCACCTCCTCAGGCCACTTTACTACATTATCTTTCTTAAGCATGTTTGTAATTTCTCTTAGGTGTTCTGCAAGATTAGGCACGAAACGACATAAAAAATTCATCTTACCATTAAAAGATTGGATCTCCTTTTTGTTCCGGGGAAGATCAATTTACTGAATAGCTTCTACTCGAGCTGTTTCAATACGGATGCCATCCTTTGAGATAATATGACCAAGAAGTTTTCCCTCGTCCATGGCAAACAAACTCTTCTTCGGATTGAGTGACACACCATATTTTCTACACCGCTCAAAAACAACTTTCAAATGGTAAAGGTGCTCTTCATTAGAATTGGAAAAGACTATCAAATCATCAAGATACACAGCTAGAAATACATCCTTATCATTTGCAAATTCCATATCCATTGCTCGCTGAAATGTCGCACCAACATTCTTCAAACCGAAAGTCATTTTAGCATAATGGAAAGTTCCCCATGGAGTGGTGAACGTTGTTTTGTCTCTATCATCCTCATGGACTAGAATTTGGTTATACTCGGAATAACCATCGAGTAGTGACATACGAGATGCTCCAACTACTCGCTGAAGTATGTGATCCATTTTGGGCAACGGATAATTATCTTTCAAAGAAAATTTATTCAGATTCCTAAAGTCAATGCATAAACGAATTTCACCTGTCTTCTTGCGCACGGGCACCAAATTAGAAATCCAATCTGAAAATCTTATAGGAACAATGATACTATCCTTGTACAACCGATTCACTTCCTTCTCAATTGAGGGTAGCAACTTTGGATTTATTATTCTCAAATTTTTCCGAAAGGGCTTTTGATTTGGCTTTATCAAAATGGCGTGCTGAATTATATTGGTATCGAATGTCTTCAAATCTGAATAGTCCCAAGAAAATACATCAGCAAAAGAAGACAATAAATTGATATACTTTTCTTTTACCTATGGTGGCAATGCTTTGGACAATTTCACCATTTTTGGATTTTCAGCTGATCCAATGTTCACATCTTCAACTCCCTTTTCGGTTGGCCGCAAGGTTGGTTTTTGAGCAACGCCATCTTGATCTAAAAGCTCTTCTAAAGGTATCAACCCTTTAGGAATGAAATTATCCTTCAGCTGCAATACTTCCATCTGATTTACTTGCACATCAGCCCCACCATCATCATGCTCCACATCAATAGAAGTGTCTTTGAATTTGCCTTCATTTTGCAGAAATTCATCAATTTCTTCATCATCTTGAAACACTTGCCAATACCTTTGATTATCCGAGACAGTCGGATGATGCTTCACATGAATTTCAAATTTATTACTTGATTTCATCGGAATCTTCAAATTACTTGCTGCCTTTTCAAGTGCATCTGCAATATCATTCTGAATACGAGGGACACAAGTCAAAGTATAGTCTGAAAACAATTTCAAGATATCAAGAACTGCATTTCGGTAAGCCCTCATTCGAGGATGCTTAGCTTGGTATTCACCCTTCACTTGTTTGATAACCAATTCAGAGTCACCATATACTGCACTCCTTTTAGCATTCAACTTTCTAATGATTTTCAAACCAGCAATCAAAGCTTCATATTTAGCTTTGTTATTTGAACAATCAAAATCCAATTTATAAGAACAGACCCTTACATTACTCAGTACCTTGTTTGGAGTGGAAAAAGGGCTGCGTACCCAAATGCCAATTCCAGCACCATCATTTCCTACTGCACCATCAAAATCCATGGTCCACAAACCATATTCATCTTCTTCCAAGTGCTGAAATTCTGTTTTCTCTGTTATTTCTGCTTGCTATCCATCAACTTTTTGCTGCTGTCGGAAGGCTGATTGCTCAGTGGAACTTTCAAGTTTTTGTCTTTCTTTCTTCAAAAATTCTCTGAAATTTTCAGTGATCTCCAGAATGTCCTCTACTTCAACTAACTGACTATTGACATCATTGAAACTATCTGAATACAAAACAAAAGATTCTAAATCTGTATGTACATAATTGATCGGATGATTTACCGGTTTCTCCTTGCTGGTAATCATATACTTCATCTTTTATTCCTGGTACAATTTCCTCATCTGACCAAACACGGGAATAGTAGCATAGGAGAAATCAAGCTGCAATGTGCCTTTAAGTTTTTCTCCCCAAGATCTGGAAAGAAGCATGCCAAATCTAGGAGGAATATCCGCCACAACCACATCCATCCAAACATTCTTAGTAGGAATCTGATCTAAACTGACCACCAAATCTTTGATAAGCCCAATGCATCTTACCCTACTAGAATAAAAATAATACAGATCATGATACTTCCTAGTGATATCCAATCCTAATTTCTCCATGATTTCCCTAGGCATAAGATTATGAGAGGCTCCGGAATCAAACATAGCATTGTGTAACACATACTCATGCAATCTAAGGCTGATATAAAAAGGAGGCACATCACTATCTGGAGACTCACCATCCAAAGATGGACCAAATATCAACTCAAGTTGATCATCTTCCACATTTACCAAATCAGACATTGGATCGAAATTCAAAATTTTAGACACCTGACCCTTATAGCTGCTATTCTTCATCAATTCAGTCAAAGGGATGGAAACTTTTAACTTAGAAATTTCATTCTCTAAGATAAAAACTGAAGTTTTCTCTACCTCTTTAATTGGAACATCCTTCTTTTTAGCTTTCTCCCTTGATACATTTGGCTGATTAGATCTTTCATTTGCTGATGGGGATTTGCTAGTAGTGGGATTAGCTATCTCTTTTCCCTTCTTCTGTGCAACGGGTGAATCATTCTTTGGTGCTGAAACTTCCTTTCTCTTTTGGATTGGGTTAATAGGCACATCTCTATTTCTAAGTGAACATTGTCTCTGCTGGGTGGACAAATCATTCATATAACCTCTCTGATACTCATCCGACTCTTCTTCAAGAGCTGTCTCGTTTGCCAAAATGAAATCCTCATCTTTTTGTACAACTGAACTTTCTGAATATTCCTCATCTTTAGTGATAAAGGTTGGCATATCATCAGGTGTAAAGAAGTGATTATCTTCTCCTATTACATTCTCCTCATCATCTGATTCCGGACCAACAAAATTCTGCTGTAAAGGTGTCTTTACCTGTTGTTGTACTGCTGGTTCTTGTGCTCGTTGCTCTTGTTGTTTGATCTTGAATTGAGGTTGTTGCTGGCCATGGAAGTTAGGATTTCTGATCTGCAGTTCAGGCTTATCAAGTGTTAATATTTCAATCATCGTTTCCACCTTACAGAGTAATTGATCTGAAGTAGAAGCCTCTTCCTTTATTGCGACTTTCTTTTCATCTTTCAATCTAGCTCTCTTGTCATTTAAATTAGCTTCAACACTGACTGCAATTTTCTGCATGTCTTCCAAAGTGGCCGGATATCTTTCTCTTAATTGATAGTCCATGTATGGATCAAAACCATCCGGAAACTTGAGCAAGGCCGACCTTCTAGATGGCTTTAAATCATCAGGAATTGCATTGTAAACTGCATTGAATCTAATACAATAATCTTGAACAGACTCACCAACGTTCCGCTTGATCTTGGTATATTTAGAAGTGATCTGAAGAGGATCTTTCTTTACTTCCCATCGATCCAAGAATTGTCTCTGAAGCTCAGCCAATGTAGCAATACTTCTAGCCGGCAAAGCTCTGAACCAATTTCTTACTTCACCTCCAAAGGTTTGCACAAACAATCTCATGGTCACATTTTCTGCATCAATCTCATGAAGGTCGAAGAAATCTGACATCCTATCCACATGTTGCTGAGCAGGAACACTTTGAGGAGTGCCATCAAACAATGGAATCTTACTTTGATAGTCTACGGGCATGTCATCCAAATTCTGAGGCAATACACAAGGTGCAAATCGAGCAACCATTGTTCTAGGTGGATTCACAACCGGTCTTGGGGATATAGGTGGAGTAGGAGCAGTAGATGTACATGTACAGGTAGAGTGAGAACTACCTAAGAGATTTTTGACTGGGAGAAGGTTGCACTGGGACTGCAGGAACAACAGAGGCCCTCAGTAGATTTGAATCAGATGGTAATCGTCAGATAGTCACATTTTAAGGCACTTCATTGAATTCGAAAACACGAAACATGTCAACAGAATTTTAACATCCAAGATATCCAACAATGACTCAGATAATGTCTTCAATTTCAAGATATTCACAAAATGGGATTTAAGACGAGAAGTGATAAGAATTTCACTAGTCTCAACAATTCTCATTTAATTGTTCATCAAATTGAGATCTTCATGATACTCGAAACAACGGATATGAATGATTTGAATAGATAGAAACTATAGAATTTCTCACACATTGGATTCTTAAATTACATTGATCTCATGTGAGGTGGGACTGGATCCAGAGCTTAGTCTGCATGTTAGTCTGAAGCCGTTGTGTTGAATTATTTCAAAACTAGGGCAAGGGACAAAACCAACTTGTTCAGCCTATCAAATTCTAGACTCATCACCCAAAAGTCTAGAATGATCTGATGTACTGGGGAAATTCACAAGTTAGATGTTAAATTTACAAACTAGACCGGAGATTGACTGAAGCAATGTTTATCTACTTTCACTAATGCAAAGCAAGAGCATTTCAAAGGCTACCTGGCAAACTTCAGGCTCTGTCTGTAGCTTATAAAACAAATAACACTAACAAGCAAACCATTTTCTCCCCAATATGGTCGCCACTATGTTATGGCCTAAATCTACCTCAGGCTAAAGAAGGTAGATTTCAGGGTAACATCAAACCACGCTTAATCTGGTAGCTAGCCCTACCATATCGGGAGAGGGCTCTCTCCTTGTCAATCTCAGCGAAAAATTGATCAATAAGGCTTGAGATGACTTGAACAAAGGCTGATTTTAGGCTAGGTATATATGTAAAGAGGTTGAATTTAATTTTGAAGGTTTTTTTTTTTTTTTTTTTGATCCCAAAGAGTGCTGCAAACCCTGGTCTATTCCTTTGCCAAAATTGCAGAGATGAAATGTACAATGAAGTGCCAAGAAATCCCAAGTTTCCAACCCTGAAAATGACTGATGAATTACATGATATAGACAAGCCTAACTCATCCCCATTCCTCTAGGGGTCGAGCTCACCATTCTAGGAGTTTTTTCAACCATATCTAAACTAAGAACTGGAAAATAGGCAATGAAACAACTTGCCTCTATAAGATAGGAAACTGATTCATTCACTTACATTTCACTTTTTGGTGAATGAATCTACTTTGAAGAGTAAAAATGTGCCAAAATTACATCAAAGTCATGAAATTACATCAAGTTACATCAAGAGTTACATGAAAAAGTCAAATTGGCCAAAACTAGGCAAAAATATGAGCTGCTGAGTGAAAACTAGGCCAAAATTCCTAATGCGCCGCGCCTGAAATCTATATGCATCGCGCCACTTTGAGGCTGATTTTGAGGGCCTTCCCAAAGTCCAAATTGAGTGCAGGATAGATCTTTGGAAATCCCTACCTATATAATTTCAAACCCAAGTGGAATTTATATATTTGGTTGCTATTTTCCCCTCCAAAAATCAAATCTCCCAACACTGCTTCTTGTGTGTGCAAAAAGTGGCAGAAAGACCATTTTTAAGGTGTTTTTGACCCTTCAGACAACCCAAAAATTGTCAAAATAATTAGGTAATGGGTAGGCATGCATAAATTTTGATGAAAAATCCAGAAATACAAATTCTTTCTCAAGAGGAGCTGCCAATTATAAGCGCGCGCCAAGTGGCGCTACGCGTTGGGCAGGAAAATCTGTGTTAAGGCCAAAAAACTCAAAATTGACAAAAATTTTCCCAAATTTCTTGAAATTTGGGCTGAATGTTCACCATCAAGCACTATGCTGGACCAAATAAGCTTCGACCAAAATTTGGAGTCCATCATGCCTTTTACGACGCTTTAGTGCCCTCTTTAACTTTGCCTTCAAGATCTTGATTCGCGCCTTGCAAACATGGTTTCGTGCCCAATAATGGTTCTTCATGTTCCTGAGCATGTTATTTTCCTTGTTTTCCTTCACCAACAGCTTCTCCAAATGAATATTGACCCTTTCGAGCCAAGTCTCTCGATCAGCCTCCATATCCCGCTCAATGGATGTCATCTCGGTTTGGCTTCTTTGGGCAGCTTGCTGGTTCTCATGGATGTTTTGAAACTCCATGATTTTATGTTGATCCTCCAACTTTTTATTTCACTTCTCTAAGTAGCTTATAATCCATTGGGCTCTCTGCAACTTGACGGTCAAGGTATCTATCTCCGCCTTCTTCTCCTGAATAGTCTCTCTCAACTTTGAGCTTGGAGAGCTTAAATCCTCATCAATAAGTATGAAATCAGTATCCTGGCCTCCTGAAGGCCCCTCATCCTGCATGGGCCTCTTCCCTCTATCCTGTACCTATACCTGTACCTGTGCTGATGATGGAGGCAAGATCCCTTCCACCCCGAGTGGAGATAGTATTCGTCGAGCTGCTGCAAATAATGCTCTAGTGCCTCTCTGATAAGTAACAAACACTGGCACACTGATAGGCTTTGTCTCGTGACCTTCAGGCTGATGTGAAGGTTCACCTAGCTCATGAAAAACCTCTGGAAGAACCTGAGGAGCTGTGAAGAAATAATTAGCAATGAAGTCTTCCCATGTAATACCTTGCAAGCCAAGCTGATGCAACACTACAATTTTAATGAGCGCATAGTGATAAATACTGTTGGAATGCTGCTCAGGAGTTTTCCTCTGCACAAGAGTGGTCATTCTCTCGATATTTCGGCACATGAAATAAGGAATGTTCATCATCCTCAATCTAGTGAAATGAATCAATACCTGATATGATAGGCATAGAGGCACGAGAACCAGCCCTCACAACTGAAATATCTGATAATAAGTTTCATCAAAGGCGCATAGGACTCCTTCAAGAACCTGAAAGGAAACACTCGGTTGAGTTGTCTCATAAAGCTAGGCCTGATATATGGTTCATAATGCACTTTGTCCACCTGTTGTATTTTGTTCCACTGTTCACCCACATTCGGTATTCCAGTTGCTTGAGAGATGGTTTCCAGTGTTAAAGTGAAGGTTACACCAGCAAGAGTTACCTGACCATCATGTAAATGCAATACAAACAAACGAGCCAACTCCTGATGATAATGGGTCCTAGAAATCATTTCACAATATTGAAAACATGACTATTGTTGGAAACATGCCATGGCAAGTGGGAAAGCTTGCAATTCAGCCAATGATGTGGCCTCCTCTCTCATATGTCTGCCACCTTTACGAGGCCTTCTGGGTGCATGTAACTCAGTGGTGGAATCACTGTCTCGGTCATATGATGTATCAGTGTCCGTCTCCATGATATCCAAGGTCTATGCAAGGTGTATGTTGGTTTGTATGAGATGAAAATGAGGAATTGGATGTTTTTGTCTTAGTGTCAAATGTATGTCAAATGGGAAGGACTATGGGAAAATAGGGCAGTGGGGACAATGAAGTTTTTTCAAGTGGAATTTTCCTTTTGAAAACTTGTGGTTTGATAAATTTAGGAACAAGGGACAATCACTTTGATTTTTTTGGGGTAACTTGGGATTTGGGGAAATTTTGCAAATGGGATAGGGATAATGGGAATGAGATGGGTATGAATGGCTTTAGGGATGTAGGGAGATAGGGGAATGGACTGTAGTAATGAGATAACAGTGAGGAAAGGGAAAAAATAAGGTGGGAAATGAAAAGTTTTGGCACTAAAACCAATTTTAAAATTCCAATTTCAAAACCTTAAGGAGCAATTCTCAACAAAGTGATAGGGTTTGAGTTTGGCATTCAAAATCTCATATTCAATCTCAATCAACACCAAAAATTTGTTAATGAACTTACTTGGAGCAAAGGAGACCGAATCGATTTGGATTTTTGAAGAAATGGCACAAATTTGGTGTTCTGGCCCAATGCGCCGTGACCACTACCCTGTGTGTCATGCCCGTTCAATGCGTCACGACAGTTCAAAAACACACTGAGAAGAGTGGCCCTATGTGCCGCACTCAGCTTATGCGCTGCGACCACTGCCTAGTGCGTTGCGCTCCTTTGGTTCAACACAGTTCGGCCTGCAAACTTATTTCTTCACTTCCTTCACGATTTTCTTGGCTCACTGCTGTCTTTGGCATGCAAATGAAACTTTGAAACACAAAAATCATATTTGTACCAAAGAATTTTGATTTTTTATTTGAAAAACCCACTTTATAATGTTTGGAAACTTTGGCACTTTTTCAAATGAACTTTGTTTTTCTTGCTTTTGATTTTTTGGACTGATGATGAACTTCTTGTCTGTCTTTGTAGGGATAGATGGCATGGAATTTTGGAAAAGGAAACTAGGGTTGCACATGGAGTACTTTACAACTGAAAAAACTTTGAAAATTACACTGCATTTATTACGAAAAGACAAAATAGACAATTTTTCTTCAAAACATAGTTTTGAAGAAAAATCATTATCAAGCATTATGATGATGAAATTTTTTCTCTGAAACCTTATTTGAAGCTTCCTCATGTGCCTGCTAACATTATTAAGCATTTTGAAGACTAAATTAACGAAACCCTAGACCTAATGAAACCTAAAACCCTAAAATGACTCTTTGCCAATATTAATACCAAACATGATTGTACATGATATTGATGAACAGAATTAGACCAAAAGGTACAAGACATGAGGAAGATGAGTGAAAAGCCCTCTACCGTCAGAAGATCCATGCTCCTAATGAAATGCAGATGACTGCACTGAATGAGACAACTAAAATGAAATGCAACAAGAGAAAATTGATCTCTAACGGAGGTATGAAGATACCGACTCTAACCTCTTCCATAAATAATATTTCTCCCTCTCAAACTGTGTTGTCTTCTCAAGCAAGCTACACCTCTTAGGCAGTGTTGTTGACTTGGTCAAACTTGACCTTGTCCTCATGCATTTGCCCCTTTTCACACTGGAAGGTGCAAAATTAAGCTACTCCATTGATCCCTTTCACACTGTGAGAGATTTTAT
This sequence comes from Pinus albicaulis, assembly GCA_034641835.2. Classification (NCBI taxonomy): domain Eukaryota; kingdom Viridiplantae; phylum Streptophyta; class Pinopsida; order Pinales; family Pinaceae; genus Pinus; species Pinus albicaulis. The sequence goes on along the minus strand of MU968480.1, from coordinate 7,515,127 downwards.
TCCTACTTATGGGCCTTTTATCCATTTTATTCATCTCCTAGATGACATAAGAAAAAATTAATATTCCAATTTGCTGCTTGCAAATTTTGGAATATTACAGTCCTCCCCTCTCAAAGATTGCTTGTCCTCAAGCGAGTGCAAGGATAGACTGAATTCTCTTCTCCTCTCCCTATAGCATCCTTGTATGATGATCTCCTCCAAGGAAAGTGATGCTATCTCATCAATCAAGCTTCCACATTTCTCCTCGTAAACATGCAAGTTAGCTATCAAGCCATCATCATGTAAAGGTGAAATACTCAAGAGGATAACAAAGTGATGTCTAGAGGTTCCCTTGAAGAATGGGATCTAAAATCTGATGGGAACTATCTCTCCCATATGGATCCTCCATCCTCAAGCTATAAGCCATGAAAAATGAGTCACCTCCCAACCAGGCAACTCTTGAAAACTGTCATCCACCTTTTGCTCCAACAAAGTAGGTGGGATGAAAATTTGCACATGGTAGACAATGTAGCCTACCCCACGCTGTCCATCTCTCCACTTAAGGTAAGTGTAGAGTGTCTGCTGATCCTGGGCTACAATAATATTTCCCTCAAGTGGAAATATGAGGATTAGACCTCCAAAGACCTCTCCCCCAATGCTACAAATCAAGCTGGCCCAAATCATTCCATATATGATGAGTTGGAAGTCATCATCATATGGCATCATATCCATCATATGGCTCACCTCATAAGGAAACAAATGTGTTGTCAAGGTGACCATACCATATCCCATGCTCCCCTTAGAACATGAAGTGCAAAAAGTGTGAGGAATTTCTCCCTCAAAGGACACATTCACCCCATGTGTCTCTCCCCCACGCATGGTCCTCATAAAGACAACAGCGATAGAACCATAGGGAGCAAAAATGAGAATCATGCTTGCTACCATATGCAACAAATGTGAAGGAAAATGGTCCCTCAAGTGTAACCAACGTAGCTTGACCCTCAACTACAATAGAGACTGATAAAATGAGTGGGTTTTCAACCACTTTCTTGCTCCCCCAATCCCCTCATAAGTATGGAGGAAGTGAATAATATAGGGTGTACAATGAGCATGTCCTCCATAATATCTATCTTCCCCAAGTCATCCTAGGGAATGGCCATCAATCATGCTTATGGCATCATATAAACCATGTGATCTAGAAAAAAGAATGCTCCTCCTTGGAGCATCATCCTGCACATGTATGGTTAAGGGATGCATACATACATCATACAAATAATCATGTAAACAATAGTGAATTCCCCTACCATATCTCCTACTCATACAAGTGGAGTGGCTCATAAATGAGTCTCCTCTCATCTCCAAAGGGAAAAGAGGTGGTTGTGCTAACTCTCTCAAAGAGTCATGTCTCTCCTCAATCTTCATCTGGTCCATGCATCTGCTCATATGCTGATATATCTCCTCCTCAAAGCCCATCCAAAAATACCCCTCCATGATGTTGTGGTATGCTCTCATAGAACAAGTGGGGCTGAAAAGGAAATCCTCATCAGCTGCTTGTAGAAAATTCTCCTTGAGCTTGGAAGCTCTAGATAAGAAGATCCTACCATGGTAGAAGATGACCCCATCTTTGACTGAATACTCCTCCAAATGCAACTAGCCATCCAATATTATACAAGTATGGAGATCCTTGGAATACTCCACCAACAGCTGGGATTTCCAATATGGATCTATCCTCCATAGTGAAAGCAATGATGATCTCTCTTGAAGAGCACCTGTCATATGGTCACCATCTCCTTTGACATCTCCCATGCCAAAGATGCAAGTTGGAAGGCTGCTATCCTTCCCCTGCTGCTTCTTCCATAACATAGAATCTGAAATGGAAGTGGGTACTGATGATGTTGAGAGAATACTCTCTCTCTCTCCTTGAGTCTAGCCCAGACTCTCAGTGTTATATCAAGCTCTCCCAAGGTTCCCACTCCTCTGAAATCACTGAGTGGTGCCTCAACTGATGAAGCATCCATCCTCCTTTGTTGATCTAGTGGTCTCCCCAGAAAAATGTCTCCATGCAATGAGACGTCCTCAACAAGAGATGACTGACTATATGAATGGAGAAAACTCTCCATGCTTCCACTGCGCAATCCAATCACCTTCTTAGGTGCATTAACCTCAAAAAATGAATAGGGATGTGTACTCCTCATCTCATGATGTTGGGTCTTCTCCCTACCTTCTCTTTGTGTCTCCATGGTTCCACACCTCCTCATCAATGGCACATGTAGAACATGAGTTGTGCCTTGATCTCTACACATGAGATTCTGGGGAATTCCTTGCAAATATGCCAACATCCCTCTATTTGGAGCAAGAGATCCTCCTTCCTCTACATGAAGCACTAGATAATCTCTAGACATGATAGTGCTATTTCCCTCAATCTCTGAAACATGAATGGGCAACCCTCCAATGATTGGATCCCTTTTTGAAAAAGAGATCTCCATGCTCCTTTGCTCAAAGGTGTGAGATGGAAGTTTCTCTTCCGAAAAAGTATGGTGAAAGTTTTCATGCAAGGGTTTTTCTTGAGTTTTCTTGTTTACCTCCACCATGTGTGTCTCATGAATCCTTACATCAAATATTTTCACTAATGCCTTAGTGAAACTAGCATAGAATGAAATGTTTACATTTCTTAAAGAAAAGGATTCAAAGATCCACCAGGCATAGGCCTTACCTCTCAAATGCAGTGCTGCAACTTTGATGGCTTCATCTCCAAGAATGCAGTGCTGCTGCAAGAAGGTCTCTAACTCCTCCACCCAATATTTGGCTGAACATATAGGTGAACCTTCAAAGGTAGATAGATGAAATTTATCCTGTTTCTATTCTCCTTCCACCTTCATCTTGAAAAACTCTAAAAAACTGAGATGATCTCGGAATTTCTGAGTTTGAGACTCATAATCCTTTAGGAAATCAGTAAGAGTTTACCTCCTAGCAACTTCTTCTTCTCTTTCCATCTCTCTTCCGGAAATCCTAGGCATGTGATTGCGCTGTAATTAGGGTGTGTAGCTTCTTTCTCACACTTTCATGTGACAATCTAGAGTTTGCTTTAGATTCATACTCTCTCGGAGATTCTTCATACATCTCCCTCTGGATATTCTTGAAGTATTAATGAATATTATGTACAGATTTAAGAAGAATATTTGTGAACTTATCCCCTCTTTCTCCTTCACAAGATGGAGTCTTCTTCCTGCTTTTTTCTTTGTTCCCTTGATGAGAATAGGAAGTGCAGGGTTCTTCTTCTTCTCTCTGCTTATCCTCCTTGGGGAGGTTCTTCATGGATCTAAAATATGATGAGATGAAACCCACCCTCTTCAATATTCTAATCTCTTGGGCTTAGAATCACAGGCTGAGCCAAGACTATGCTTCGATCCCACTGTAATATTCCAAATTCAGAATAGCTAGCAAGGAATGTCTGGGAAACTCATTTTCCAGTAATGGATGCTATAGGAATTGAAAACAAGAATAGGATCCATTAGAAAAATGTTTCTAAATGCTAAATCCAAGAGGAGGCTCCAAATGAATCCTTCTAAGTGGGTTAAACAGATCTCCCACACTTAGATGCCCTCAAAAAGTGCCTGATGAAGGGACTGCAACAATGCATGAACATGAAATGGAGCAACAACGTTATTCTATGAAGTCTTCACACATGAAGAAGTAGATAGCCAACCAATTTCTAATATATCAAAAAATGTGTACAATGCTTTGAGGAATCACTCACTCAAGCCAGGCAATGAAAGCCTCAATGATACATGTACATGACAATAGAGATACACTGCTATGCAAGAATGTCACTAGGCTAAAATAACACAGTTCATTGGAGAGACTGCAATATAAAAAATGAGAATATAATGATATGAAAATATCAGCTCAAATAAATGAGGGGGAGCAAGCTCTCAACCCCTGAAAACACTAATATAACAATAATACACAATCCTTGGAAGGATTGGCTACAATATACATGAAATTGGAAAATCTGCAGAAATGCTGGAGTTGCAGGGTAGCAGCTGCAACAAAAAACTGAAACAATATGGAGATGGCTGAATAAGATGTAAAATGTACATAAAACCTCCTCCAATGGATCTCTCAAATGATAGGCTGATCCTATCACTGAAGATCGTGCCCTCCAAGATGCTAGTGCATACTCCCACTGCAAATGCACTCTAGAACGCAGTCAAGGAGCTGGACTGCGCTGTAGAAGATAAGAGAAGCTTGGCTTGGTGCCAAATATGTGCAATCAGCTCAGAAACCTCCTTCACTAACCTCCCAGAGGAATAGGAGCTCCCTCCTCTAAAGATGAGCCAAGGAAAGGTGTTGTGGAACCCCTCCACTGCAACACCTAGCAACACTACGTTATACTTCAGCAAAAATAACGCAGTGACTGATGGAAGTGGCTTTGGCCTTGAGCCAAGATGTGGAGAAAATTAAGTGCAATCATTCAAGAGGCCTCTCAAGAAGGAGAGGAAATTATAAATAGGAATCCCTCGTGCTAAACAGCACTGCAACTCAGCTGAACAGCTAGAGACTGCAAATAGTCTAATCAGGCAAATGATCAAATGCTCAAAGATGTCTCACTATGGTTGCCTCTTCCTCCTTTTCTGTAAGTGAATGTATCTTTGCCATGGACCCCACACATTAGGGTTTCTTCCACAAAGAATATTTCTCCCTCTCAAACTGTGTTGTCTTCTCAAGCAAGCTACACCTCTTAGGCAATGCTGTTGACTTGGTCAAACTTGACCTTGTCCTCATGTATCTGCCCCTTTTCACACTAGAAGGTGAAAAATTAAGCTACTCCATTGATCCCTTTCACACTATGAGGGATCTTATTCCTACTCATGGGCCTTTTACCCATTTGATTCATCTTCTAGATGACATAAGAAAAAATTAATATTCCAATTTGCTGCTTGAAAATTTTGGAATATTACATACAGAGACCATATGGAGCCTAGAGTAGAGTTATCCTGTGTTCCTTATACTATTTGGGGCTATCCAACGGTAGAGTAAATCTAACTTGAAATGTACCATCAATAAACCGGTACCAACTCACCATAAATTTCCGCATTGATTTCCAGCTGCCTATTTTTTTTAACGGTAAGGTTCCCTTTTCACCAAAGTGCAGTCAACTAATGGTCATTATTCATACCTGAGGGCTTTCCCATGGATTTACAAACTTTGGATGACGCCTGCGTGCTATTTTCGTACCCCGAATTAAAGTCGATGCCATATTCTTTGTAATGCGGTCCGGGTACCACTTCAGCAACTTGGCCACCGGACGCACCCTGCCCAGTGGTGTGGTTGGGTTAGTGTCAAGATTAGTCTTCCATTTTGTCAGGCTACAGCTCCAATATTCACTCGTGTGTGGTATCGGCGTACCCCTTGATCTGGGTGTGATGAATAGGTGTGATCTTCCCTTAGTTGAAGCGATCGTGTGTTGCAAAGCTGCGTCGAGCGCCCCTGTGCCATCTTCCACCTTAAATGTCTGCAGGAACTCCTCCTGTAAATGCTCTGCATCTAGATACCATGCAGCGGGGTGCAGGTCTAGGTCATGAATAAATAGGTGAACCCATTAGTTTGGGATCCTGTTACCCCATTGCATTTCCTAGGCAAGAAAATATCTATGTGGGTCTTCTGACCCAAGTAACTTCTGGATCTTACTTCTAGCTAGGGCTCCAAATCGCAGGGTCAACTTATCCCGACATTCCTCCCAATTGCAGAATACCGTCCCATGCGTATCCCACCAACGTGCAGGTGCTCCATGTAGGGCTAGCGGAAGGACCCCTAGCCTGTGTTCCTTGGGAACTTCTGCTTCTAATGCGCATAAAAATTCCTTAATGTCACCCAAGTCGCCAAGGTAGGGCAGGTCTCTTACCTTGGCGGAGATGCAACAGAATCTCCTTGTGACCCGAAGAAATCGTAGCACCGAAACCTCATGCAGCTAGCCTTGCGAAGTCTCCAGTTCTCCATCTGAGTCAGAAAATCATTCACTATATTTTTTCTAGCAGAGCACTCCTTCCGCCATGGGATTAACCCAATCTTCATCCTGCGTCGTCAACTTATAAATTTGATCAACTTCCTCCTCATCACGCGCTAGCTCTGTATACTGCACATCTTTCGCAGGATCTAGTGGTACTATTACACACGTCTCGTTATTTTCAAACATCATACTGCACTTTTTGAGATTGATAACAACCCCCATATCTATAGCCCAGTCCAGTCCTAGGAGTGTAAGGTAGGGATCCACATCTTCCACAATTTTGATTACCTCGAAGTCAGCTTGGACCTTCACTCTTGCGATATCCACCATGACTTTAGGCAGCCTTCTCAGAGGGATCATCTTTTGGTGATTTTCCATGCGCAGCTGGATGGTGGACCACTCCAATTTAGGTTCTCCCATTCGCTGCCACATTTGCTTAGGTAACACATTCACATCTGATTCGAGGTCCAAAATAACTTGATCCATCTCGTAGTCACCAATCTGCGCAGTCAGTCGCATTTCCATACCAGTGCGTTTTCTATACATGTATATTTTTTATACATCTTTGGTCCCGGAGGCTAGATTGGGCCACGTTGCGTCGCTATTAATTAATGCATAAAGGTTTTCTATAGCCTTTGGGTTACACAACAGCTTCAGACACGCTTGCAGAAAGGGCTAAATCCCCTCATCTGTCTTGGGGTGTGTTGGTACCTACGCAGTAGCTGCTATTCTATGAGTGAGGTCCTGGTCAACTAGGGCCATGGTCTCTTGTCCCCTCTTTATGTTCAAAACTTCTTCTGTTGACCCTTGGGTGTCCATCCCACTATGTGTTATGATTTTCACACTTGGGTCTATGTTCCTTAGCTCGGCTTTAACTCTCTGTACATTCTGCATATGGGTGGTCTGCTTTTCCTGCATTTTTTCTATTAAGATTGGGAAATATTCGACCACATGGTCCAGCTGTCTGCAATATTTGCAGGATTTCTTAGTGGGATTTGGAAAATCCCTTGCAAAATGCCCTATTTCTCTGCAGTTATACATATTAGCTGTCCCCACCCTCGACCTGCGCTTCCCCCCTTAAGGTTGGTCCGGTAGTATTTACCACTGTGCGTCACACTCCTATCTAGATCTGAGGTCATTCAATCGGTATGACTACACAAAATTATCTTTTCACACAGTAATATCTTAATTAGCAACGGTAATGTTTTCAGAAATTTTCCGCGGAACCATTTAAAGAATCGTCGCTCGACCTCAGAGTAGGAGACAAACTGATCGATGGAAAATTCTGTCACAAATCCTCCTAGCACACTATCCATGCAGTGATCTACCATGCGTGTGATAGTATTATCAGTCCTTTCCAGCTGTTGGATCAGCTCTGGGTTCCAATGAGTGACTCGTTCATACTTCCAACACTTCTAGAATTCTACGAGCCTAGCTAGCCACTCCTGAAGCTCAATCACAAATGTTACAAAGAATATTTCATAGCTTTATGTAAGAATGTACCTATTTTTCCACCTTTCTGCCGTTAACCTCTCACTGCAATTTTCTTTTACTGCAAATTCCTAGATCTTCTTTTCGAACCACTCCTCAATTTCCTTCCTTTCAGGCTTCCAATACTCTCTTGTCATTACCTGATCCCTTTCTCAAAATGCTCCAGGTCCTGGAAATGTAACCATTTTTTGGCTCGAGGGGTCCTGACCCAGGTTCAGAGTTCAATGTTTTCCAACAAACCCCTATACTACTGGCCCTTTCAGCATTGACCTGCTTGCGCAGGCCAAAGTATCACTCGAAGTAGTATGGGTGGGTGCTGGAACCAGGTTTCTACACCCTGAGAAAGAATAGGTAAGGCAGGTAGAGCTGCATCCTGCCTTGAGGTGTCCAGATCTCCCTGAGCAAGACTTATGGGCCTCTTTCCACATCCATTTGTGCAAGATTAATTGTACTATGGTGCTCAATAATCATATACTTCAAGATAGTAACTCAACATTGCATAAACAAAACTGAACAAATATAGATGCAGTAAAACACTTACAAAGAACTTTCACAGTGGAATAAAAAAAATGCATAAGACAGTAATTACCAATGATTTGCATAAACAATACACATAGATTCAGTTCCCAAAAAGCCTTTCGTATTCACTAATTCATCAAATTCCTCTTACAATACCCATCCCAGCCTACGCACACAGCAGCAGGGTTCTCACAGAGCAGGACTCTAGATCTCCATGCACACAGCCAATAGGAGTCCTTCCCCAAAAACCCAAACAGACTTACTAAACAACGATTCACATCAATAGCTCTTCTTTTTTCCTTACTTACAATTCAAAATGTTCCTCTATTTATAACCATCTAGCCTAATCTTTCCTACGATCCTCAAACCGTGGTTTTCATACCCCAAATTTACCCTTTGACACATTACAATGCTTTCGGGGCTTTTACCCACCCCAAAACCCCTACACTAGACTAAATATAATAAAAAAATATACAAATTCAGACCAGTTTCATAGCTCGTAGGAGACCCTATTCCAACACCTCACAAGTATGTAAAGTAGGTTCCTAACCTTTCTTTATTGCTTGTTGATTGTTTTTTTTCCCTTTGACTAGGTAGCTTAGGTTAGAATAGTATTATATATATGATGAAAATGTAGTTAAGATCTTCTACCCATCTCTAAGGCTAACAAACCTTGGGTCCCCTCCTAGGCTACTTGATTATCAAAGGAAATTTAAAAAATGACTTAAACACTTACAACATGAAGCTGAGAATCTTGACCTCATAAAAAACCTTGCAAAGGAAGAATAAGTATCAAGAAAAATTATTCAAAATGACAGGGAAGAAGAGGTATCAAGAAAAATGATTCAAAAAGATCAGGAAGAAGAATTATTCTAGAGAATGAAAGCAAGGATAGATTGGGTCAATGTTGGTAATATCAATACAAAGTTTTTTCAGAAAATGTCAAACATTATAACAAGATTAGAATATCAGAAAATTGAATGAAGATGACATTTTTAGTGAAGATCCAAACCCAATAAGCCATAAGGAGTGTAGTTTCATCAAAAATTTGTGAGAGGAAAAACATGTAAATAGGTTATCTGCCTTCTAGTTTTTACCTGTGTAGTTGGAATTCAGAACTGTGTTTGTTTTTCATATTATCAGCAAAAATTTCTTGTAGCTTAACATACTCTATCGTTGTTATTTTCACTGATGTTTTCAGTTTTAACTATCTAAATTTTAGGTTAAATTTCTAAGTGTAGAATCTTCTTACCAAGTCATGGTGTCTAGGAATCACCACAAACAACCAAGTAGAAGCCTACTTCTGCAAGGTGTCTCTCCAGCTGCAAAGAGAAACATTCAAGATCTCATTATCATTGGTGACCCAACCATTATTTTTTGCACGTCATTAATTTCTCTAATCTGTATGACATCAAACTCCAAGATATTGTAAAAAGGATGTGCCCCCTTGTTGCGAATGAGGGGGTACATATAGAAAAATGAAACCTTAAACTCGATGGTGTTCTAAGCTTAACCCTAGTTCCCTAATCACTTCCCTATGTTTGTAATGGTATGTAAGGGGCTCAATAATCCGAGCCCAAGGAAGTGAGTTGAATGTTGACGATTGCTGGAGAGTTGGAAAATACAGGTTGCTATAGAGGGCATTAATTCATGTTGGTGATGAATTGGATGGTTTGGATGATGGAAATAATTTCGTATTTAAGGCTAAATTGACGAGGAGGAAAATTTTAAGGAAAAGGAAGCTTGAGGTCCAAATCATTCCACTTGGTTTGGTCTTCAAGTAGCTTATCCTCTGCAAGTGTTTCTGTTTGAAACACCTAGAGTGACTAGTTCGACTCAATCTGGCTTGGTTTCTCGTATTTTTAGGTGATGGGGTTGCTTTGATCATGATTGCAAAATTATAGAGGCGATGTGACAGAGGTAAAAAAAAATTCCACAATCCTTTAGAGGAAATTTGTGACCAGACTTAGATTGTGGACAATGAATTAAAAGGGGAAGCCACAACCTTGTAAAAAATTTTAGAGGACTGCAAAGGGTTTGTTTTCATAGGACAAAAAAACCCTAACCAGAAATCAATTCATATCTAAATCAGGTTAGCACTGAGGAAAAGCTTTGACTACATTTGACCACTAATCTGGACAGAATATCATTGTTGATGTTTAAAGGTAGAATTCTGGATCATGTATTTGGCATTTGGAAAGTGATACTAATCATCACCATGGCAAGTAAATAATGTTTCTATCAACTCTCTCTCTCTCCCCATTGTACATTTGATTTGAATAATAAGAAGAATTGTTCAAGGGTTTTCCCCATATTGGGGTTTTTCCCTCGTTTGTGCCATATTCTTTTGTTCTTCTGTCTTGAATTGTCTTCGACATTTCTCATTTATGTTATTTTATTATTTACTATCATATATTGTTTAATTTAACTGACAATGGATTAATGGGCTCATGATTGAATGAAGTAACTATCCTAAGCAAAGAACATGTTTCCAAAATTGACATGGAATCAAAGCATAGGAGAGGACAAACCCAAGCTCAAATATATTCCAATCACTCAGAAGCATCTGAAAAATTTCATTAGTACCTCTATCCCTCTATGTTAGGGCTCAAGAATGTCAAATCTATGGTATTTTCTTAAGGCCTTCTACTAGCCCTAATCAGTGAACATGGGCTCCAATCCAAGAGAGACTCAAATATCATGAAAAAAAGTTGAAAGTCATCAAGGTATGTTCCAGTAATATATTTTCCAAGGATTATTTATCAGTCCCATTCAGTCAAACTTGAGACTGTATCTTCATTATATTTGAAGCAGAGTTTCTCGACCATAAAATCATAGTCCTGTGCATAACACATGGATACCAAATCCTAGGTCTTCTGGGCATGATCACTATGATCACTGTTTGTATTAGCAGTTCAGTATTCTCTTTAGTTTGAATCTTTTAGTGTGCCTTTAAGAATACTTCGTTTTGAAGATAGAAATCCTCTGTGATAAGGTTTTTCTGCTATGGTTCCCTGCTTGAAGGGTTAAAGTAATTTTTTGGAAAAATCAATCATCAACAGGTCGTGTTTCTCTGTGATCCTTGAATGGATCTCATCCTCTAAGAATTATCACTATAACAGGGAAATCTCAATCCTAGTGTAGTATCATATATGGTAACACTCAGTTAGCTTGGTTCCTCTAAAGAAGGCATTGCTTAATCTCTTATATCTCGGTTCCTACTATACATAATTTAGTTTACTCTCAATTGAAACAAACCCATAGTCTATGTGAAAATCTTGTATGGTTCTCCCTTTGCAATATCAAGTTCTCAACACACGAAAAGTATGGTTGCACCATATATACATACAAGTTATGGAAATCAGGGTATATGTTCGGGATATTATAAACATCCTCTCAGGCATGTAAGATGATCTATATTTACTCCTGTTATGGCTCTGAGTAATCATATATTCTGCAGTAAGTGTGTCCTCCTATCCCTCTTAAATATAGTTTTCAATTGGCATAGCATCATATTTTCAGGCAGACCATTAGTAATATACATATGTTCAGTTAGCCTTGAAAGAAGAATTGAGATATGCATTGATGTTCAAATCAGTCATGGCATTCTGTCAAACTTTTTGGAAGTTATGATGATAAGGCTTGCTCACAATCTAAGTTGTGGAAAATTCATGGCCATAGATTGTATGCTGACAATATTCTCCATACAAAAATAGGCTAGGAAAGGAGTCATAGGACAATGAATCATCAAAGCTCATCACTATTTTGGATAATAGCATAAAAATGCATCTATACAGAATATATGCCTTTGTATGAGACCCTTGATTTTCTCAATCCACATCATCTCATACAATTCTTAGCCAACCTGTTAAAGTTTATTTTAGTTACAGTGGCTAAACTAGTATAGAATTTTTTGGGTTACATTCGTAAGCAAGATAGGTTTTGGCATAAAGTTTCATTTTTTTAACAGAATTTATCTTCATTCCGAGCAGAGGTTCAGCTGGAGTCATGGCAGTTACAAAAGTCCCGGGTCTCTCAAAGGGGATGAACTTGGAAGTTTGAAAGATATGAAATATAAGTCTACACAACAGAGATTATTGGTTATATCAACTCCTATATGGCACTTATATGGTCTCCTTTCCATCGTGAAATATGCATGATATCATTTCAGTCTAAGAAGAAGCGACAAGGATTCTACAGCATATTTGAAGCTTTCAATCTGGAAGAATTTCTTGGAGAAAAAGTGCATAGCACTTTGGAACAGTTCTACCGCTGTCAGCAGAGGTGCCTCAATAAATAATAAATATCGAAATATTGAGTTTATACGACATTCATTAAGATTCATTTTCGAAGAGTAGCAAAGAGAAATCATTGCAATTTCATATACCCTAAAAAATTGAATTACATTTTCATTCAAGAGGATTTAGAGAAAGTGGGTACATACATGGTTGAACTTTAAGGTAACAAGAGCTATGTCTGAGGACAGGCCATAATTAAAATCAATTGAGGAACCAGATCCATGGAAGAATAGAGAAACCCCAATAGAAGAAATTGCGAGCCCTATTCAAAAAATCGTCCAGATGGGTGATTCTGAGAGCGTCATCAACAATGGGCCACCATATCATGACCAAGTAATCTACTTGCCAAGTGATTCATCATACATATAATTTATTTTTCTTGTCATTTTATGTCAGGGTTGAGTTGAGCTTCTACTAGCTGGGTTAAGATGTTGTGAAACCAGCTCCAAAAAGAGAAGAAAAGAGATATCAACACCTTAGAAATAAGCCACTTCGAGAGGGAAACCTACAATACATTACATGAATGAAAAATTCTTGGATGATTCAAATTACAAAACCTTCTTTCTATATATAGGAGTCCATGGGTCTAGAATGTAAACCTAGTGGGGCCATAGTGTAATCCTATCCGAGCTAAAAATAATAATTTAAGGGCACAATAATAACAATATGGGGGTTACAAGGGCAAAATAATAACAATAAGGGGGTTACACTAACAATAATAAGGGACTATACTAGTAATATAGGGACCTAACATGCCCCTCTCCTTCAAAAAAGTGTTGTCCTCAATGCTTGAGTAGCTCTGGGTGCTTCTGTATAAAATTCTCATCCCCCCATGTAGAATCTTCAGTGGGTAAGTTCTTCCACTTGATGAGATACTCTGAAATTGATTGATTCTGTAGCTGTCGAGTTCTTGTTTCCGTGACCGCTTCAGGTTCCAATATGATTTTTCCTTCCTCATCAAGTTCTGGCAATATTGTTTGAATTGGAATATTTTCACCTATAACCTTCTTTAAGCATGAAACATGGAAAACTGGATGCACTCGCGAAGAAGCAGGAAGCTCCAATTTGTATGCCATAGTACCAATCTTTTGCAACACCTTGTAAAGACCATAGTACTTTGGCGATAATTTATTATCCTTCTTAGCTTGCTTGAGGGACATTTGTTTGTATGGTTGTAGCCGTAAAAATACCCAGTCTCCTACATCAAAACTTCTCTCGCTGCGATGTTGATCTGCTTGTTGTTTCATTCGATTTTGTGCCAAATTCAAGTTGTCCTTTAAGAGTTGGAGAACTTCTTGTTGATGCTCGATGTGATCTTCCACTACTTTAATCTTCAAATTTTCTCTTAAATATGATGTGATGGATGGTGGATGATATCCATAAAGTGCCATAAATGGGGTCATTTTTGCTGCAGTATGGAAGGAAGTGTTATACCACCATTCAGCGAGAGGTAACCACTTGACCCATTGTGTTTGTTTATCAGATACAAAACAAAAAATATATCCTTCCAAACATTTATTTACTATCTCAGTTTGACCATCAGATTGAGGATGATAAGATGAGCTATGAGCTAATTGAGTACCCAAACAAGAAAATAACTCCATCCAAAAATTTCCGGTAAAAATGGGATCTCTGTCGCTCACAATAACCCTTGGGCTTCCATGTAGCTTTTGAATTCTATCCATAAATGTAGTAGCAACTGTACTTGCTTTAAATGGATGAGATAATGCACAAAAGTGTGCATACTTGGTAAGTCTATCAACTACCACCATGATGAAATTATTTTCCTTCGGACTTAGGTAAACTCGTGATAAAATCCATTGAAATCTCCTCCCAATGTTAACTTGGAATGGATAAAGGTTGTAGAAGACACAGGGGTCTTAATTGTCTCAAATTTATTCTCGCTGGCAAACCAAACATTCCACCACAAACTTTTGAATATCATATTTAAGGCCATCGCATTCTTCACCCTATGGTAAGTTTTTAAAAATCCCGGGTGTCCTCCTAAAGGAGAAGTGTGCAATTCCAAAAGAATCTTTTTTTTAGTTGGGAAATTCTTACAAAGAAATAAGCGATCTTTGTACCATAAGGAATCATTTTTCCAACTAAATGTATCAGATGTACTAGGATCTTGTTGAGAATGCAGCAAGATGATGGAGCTTAGTGAAATGAAGTCGCCTTCACTAAGTGGGCCCGCAGGCAAATTCTGGCGCAAAGTCTATTTTTAGACTATGTCTATTTTTAGACATACGGAGCATAATTTGGGAATTCTACTTGGAGATTCTTGAAGTATGCGACATGTCGGTAAAAATAGATGTGACCCTATTTTTTAGGACCCGGGCTATTTTTAGACTGATCTCCTAAAAATATGGAAGTCAAATATTATTTACCCTTAATAATATTTTGACTATAAACAGCAGTTTACTCTCTTGGCGCACTTCAGTTTGAGTCATGGAGGTGGCTCATGCAACTGGCACAAGGAATCACGTGGTTCCTAGGGTTTGATGGCATCTTGCATGGTTGGCTTCAGTTAGACTTCAGTGGCAGGAGTTTTGGAGGAGTTAACGGGACAGATAGTGGAGTTGTGTTCTGTTTGTTTTAGTTGAACTAGTTGGGATTAGTTAACTAGCTAATCAACTAGATATGAGTGGAGTGAATTAAATAATATTTAATTCACTAAATATTAAATCATTAGTCAAACTCAAGAACACTTCAGTTCACTACAGTGCATGATCAGTTCAGTGAAGACCAGTGGAAGAGGTAGATGAAAGGGTGAGTAAAGCTATCAGTTGGTAGATTGGTTTTGCATGAGATTTGCATTACACTTGGAGGAATTGTCCATGACAATTACGCAATCAAGGCAAAGGGATTCGAACCTTGAACCTCTTCATATACAGGCCATGATTGCGCAATAGAGGCAAGGCGATTGGCGGGGAGTTTTGAACCTCAGACTTGTTCAAAACTGAGTCAGATTGTGAGTAACTTCATGAGAGAGTACTGAGTACTTGTGAGGAGTATTGTACTTGTTTGGTTACTTGATTTCTCCATTATAATATACACAATAGCTGCGGGGTTTTCAGCTATAGGCTTTCCCCATACATACCGAGTTAATGTGTGATTGAATTGATGTGAGATTGCTTCTGTTATTTCCGCATGTGACAATTAATTGTAGAAGAAGGTTATGTGTTATGTATGCAATTCGAAATTGATATATGACCAGGTTAATCTTCGGTGAATAAGTGATTTATTCAGCTAATTTCTACGGATCTTGCTGCAACTTTTGAATGAGTGTCCACACATCTTCGTCCTTCTTCCATTCATCTCTTGCTTCGGTTATCCAATCTGGTTGGATAATAGAAATGGCACAAAGAAATGCTTCCACCTCTTCATTCTTTCTTGAGAGTGCATCTGCAACAACGTTAAGCTTTCCTTTTTTGTAGATTATTTCAAAGTCATAACCCAACATCTTTGTGACCCATTTTTGCTACTCTTCTGAAGATAGTCTTTGTTCCAAAAAGTGTTTAAGACTATCATGATCAGTTTTTACCTTGAAGTGTCTTCCCATTAGGTATGTTCTCCATTTCTTTAGTGCATGCAGTATTGCTAACATTTCCTTCTCATAAATAGGTTTCTGTAAATACTTTCCTTTGATTGGACGACTTTCAAAAGAAATGGGTCTTCCTTCCTGCATTAAAACTTCACCAATTCCATTTTCTGAGGCATCACATTCCACAATAAAGGTTTTTGTGAAGTCTGGTGTAGCTAAGACCGGTGCTAGGCACATTGCCTCTTTAAGACGTTCAAAGGCCTTAGTTGCTTCAGGAGTCCATGAAAATGCATCTTTCTTCAATAATGTTGTTAGAGGTGCTGCTATTCTCCCATAATTCTTAACAAAATTTTGATAATACCCTGTTAACCCGAGAAATCCTCGCAACTGCTTTATGGTTGTGGGGACTTTCCATTCCTTAATGGCTTTAATTTTTTTAGGGTCTACCTTAACACCCTCGTGAGATACAATATGACCCGGATATTCCACCTCTTGTACTCCAAAGAAACATTTGGATGTTTTTGCATATAATTGTTTCTCCTGCAATAGTTTGAGCACCCTGTCAACATGTTCAACATGATCCTTCCAAGACTTGTTGTAGATTAGTATATCATCAAAAAATACTAGCACAAATTTTCTAAGGAACGCTTTGAAAATGGAATTCATCAACCCTTGAAATGTAGAAGGTGCATTGGTAAGGCCAAAAGGCATGACCAAAAATTCATAATGACCCTCATGAGTTCGAAATGCTGTTTTTGGAATATCTTCAGTCTTCATTCTAATTTGATGATATCCTGAACGAAGATCCAACTTGTTAAAATAAATTGCTCCATGTAATTCATCCAATAATTCATCAATCACAGGAATGGGAAATTTATCTTTAATGGTGAGCTTATTGAGTTCCCTATAATCCGGACACATTCGCCATGATCCATCCTTCTTGTGTACCAATACTATAGGAGCAAAGAAAGAACTTTGACTAGGTTGAATTATACCCGCCTCTAACATTTCTGCAATCATACGTTCAATTTCGCTCTTTTGGAAGTAAGGATATCTATAAGGCCTGATGTTTGGAGGAACACTTCCTGGAATCAAGTGAATAGCATGATCATGATCACGAATAGGTGGGAGTCCTTTGGGAGTTTCAAACACCTTGGAATGATTGTCCAAGACTTGTTGGAGATCTGCAGAAATGGATGATTTTGATGTCGGAACTTCTAGTGAGCATAATTGTGCAATTACGCCTCGTTGTTCTTTCTTTAGAAGCTTTGTCATGACATTAGAGCTTATTATCCTTCCTGGCTTCCCTTCAATACCCCGTAATTCGACTTCCTTTCCTTCTGAAAAAAATTTCAAGAAAAGTTCTTGAAAATTAAAGCTACCGTCCCCAAAGATTGTAACCATTGTACTCCTAGTACAACATCAGCACCTCCCATAGGAATGGAAAGCATTGGACTAGTCAATACATATTCCCCCATGGTTGGCTTGATATTATGGCATTTTCCAGAGAAATTTATAGTTCCTCCATTTGCAACCATCACTTGACATTCTGGTGCTGGGTATAGGAAACAATTTAATTCCTTGGCTACCTTACAATGAATAAAATTATGGGTGCTACCTGAATCAATCAACACTATTACCTTTTCTTCTTGATATGTCCTTCTATCTTGAGAGTTTGAGGAGTGGTAATTCCTGCCAATGCATTACACGATATGGTCGGACTCATTTCTTCCTCTTCTTGGGTTGGTTCTTGGTGTATATCCTCTTCTTGTTCATTTTCTTCTTCCTCTTCACAATCTATGTAAAATAATTTCTTCTCAGCACACTTATGACCTTTAGTGTATATGCTATCACAACTGTAGCAAAGCCCTTTTGCTCTTTTTTCTTCCAATTGTTGTGGTGTCAACCTTGTAGGTTGTGGAAATCTAGGAGTAGCAACACTTCCCTCTTTATAGAAGTGAGTGGTAGGCTTCCTTGTCGCCATAATTTTACATTCAATTTTCTTGCCAACCTGAATGCCTTCTCCAATGAATCAGGTTCCAAAACACGAACTTCATGTTGGATGTTATCCTTTAAAGTACCTATGAAGAGATCAATCTTGTGTTCCTATGGAATATCAGTTACCCTTATATTCAATTTTTGGAAGTCCTCAATGTGCTCCCCATTAAACCCTTTTGTTTGAGATTTATCAATTGGCTAAAGAAGGTGTTGCTCTTTGTATCCTCATAATGTGCTATCATTTCCTCCGTAAAAATTGACCAAGTGACAATTCTTTTACGGGAGCAAAGCCATTGATACCATACAAATGTATTTTTTTCTAAATGTAAAGTTGCAATGCGTACCTTTTGTGTGTTTTGCACATTATGGAGATCAAAATATTGCTCCATCTATAGTATCCATGTTATAGGATCCTTTCCATCAAACTTCCTCATATTTTTGGAATATGGTGGTTCTTCCCGCCAACATTAGATTTTATGAAATCACGATCAACATTTATTTTTTTCTCATCATGAGTTTCCTCTACTATCTTTTCACCATTAGGCAACATTTCTTGTATCAACTTTGTCAAACCTTCCATGTTTTCTTTTAGATCATTCTTCATGTTTACCATTTTCTCATCGACCTTAGCTTCCATGTCATCCATCTTAGATTCCATGCCAGCTTCCATGCCATCTATCTTAAAGTCCATGCCATTCTTCAAACCATCCATCTTAGATTCCATGCCTTTCTTCAAACCATCCATCTTAGTTTCCACACCTTTCTTCAAAAATTCCATGTCATTTTTTGTTGCTCTTTGCGAGAGAAAAATTTGTTGCACTTTCTCTTGTAATTTTGATATGTCATGTTGCCATTCTTCATGTTCATGAGTCATAGTAGAGCTTTCTAAAGGATTAATGGGTGTTGAATTATTTTTAGGGGACATCTTAGAATCCAATACTGATATATATTCTACAATATTCCCTTGGAATCAATTCAAATTGATTCTTCAAACAAGACTTATGCAATTCGGAAAAAAAAAAAAATACACACCTTTTACTAGATTTTGAGGAGCTTGATATTTAAATTGAATTATCTCTATAATTGCAGATACTAAATATCTGAAATTCAGCCTTGTAGTATCCCTATGAATCTTCTTTCAAATTCCATAGGTCTGATCTGATTTGGATTCTTCAAGACAAAGTTATGTCCAATCTCCCACAATGACCCAATTTTGGACGGGTTCAGTAGAGAAAACTTGTGCGACTTGCCACATGTCACTGTTTCATCTTTTAGCTCTGAAATTGATAGAGAAGAAAATACAGTCTATTTACTTGTGACCAATTTTTACGGAACTCCAATCCTATGCTCAGAGAGATATTTATGAATATTTTCCCATGATCACCTCTTTGAGATGAAATTCAAGAGCCTGAAAAAGCACTACCTTCCACAGATCATATCTCTAAAAATGTTGCGAAACAAGCTCTAAAATTTTTCGACGAGTTTCCTCGGGATTTCAGTTTCGCGTCGTAAAAATTTCAGATTCTAAACCTTCTTAGAAAAAAAGTTATAGTTCAGATTCCACGATGACATGTTTAGATTAAATTGAGGAGCCTTCAAAAAGTCCTAAATTCCACAGATCATATCTCTGAAAATATTGCAAAAAAATCTTTGAAATTTTTTGACGATGTTCCTCAGGATTTCTTCTTCGCACCCTAAACATTTCAGCTTCTGAAACTTCATAGAAAAAAAGTTATAGAAAAAATTCCACGATGACCTGTTTGGAGCAGCGAAACCCTAAAATCCAAAGCTCTAATACCAAATGTTGTGAAACCAGCTCCAAAAAGAGAAGAAAAGAGATTTCATCGCCTTAGAAATAAGCCACTTTGAGGGGGAAACCTCCAATACATTACATGAATGAAAAATTATTGGATGATTCAAATTACAAAACATCCTTTCTATATATAGGAGTCCATTGGGCCAGAATGTAATCCTAGTCGGGCCACAATGTAATCCTAGCCGACTTAAAAATAATAATTTAAGGGCACAATAATAAAATATGGGGGTTACAAGGGTACAATAATAACAATAAGGGTGTTACACTAACAATAATAAGGGACTATACTAGTAATATAGGGACCTAACATAAGCTTGTGCAGAAAAAGAGCTTGATATAATGAAGCTCGTTCAATGAACTTTCACAACTGATATCTTAAGATAAAAAACCAGACATGAAAGCACGGTAATAAAATTGAAAACAAAGTTCAAATAATTGATTTCCTACTGGTGGGAATCATAGTGCGGGACATCGTGATTAAAATGAATGAATATTTCATGAAGTGGGATAAAATTTGATCAAGGTAAATAAGGGTATAATAAGATACGATGTGTAGTAATTACACAAATCACTATTTATATATTTAAAATAAGGTGAAATTTTTATGTGTAGAAATTTGAATAACTGATATGGTATCCACCGAGATTCTCCTGATCACACACTATTTTATCTTTATGCACAATACAGAATCTCTTCTACCATTGATCATTAATTGTGAAAATAAAATCAATTGCATGCACACATTAAAACCATAAACAATCACACATATGAACACAGTATTTCATGGGAAATATTAAAGCTGAAAACCCCCAAATATCTGTATATTATATGTCATAGAGATCATGTAACAATCATTATACAAAGCTCATCACAAGCTCTCAGTACAATCTCCAATTTCTACACACTAATCAAGCTAGATCTAGCAAAACACATGCTCCAATCTCTACCACCTGATAGCCTGCCTCTATTGTGTAATCAATACTGAAGAATGGCTCATAAATAAATTCGAACCACCTGGCTTGTACTGTGCAATCCTCATTGGCTTCTCCAATCACTGGTTGTTGCAAATCATGCAACAGTATAGTCACAACGGATAGTCACACTGCTCTTTCACCTATCTCTTCACTGGTCTCCACTGAAACTGTCCATGCACTGAAGTTAACTGATGTATTCTTTAGTTGATTAATGAGTTTATAATTAGTGAATTAATTAATAATTAATTTACACCACTCTCACTAGTGTATCAATCAGTTAGACTAGATACAACTAGCTCAACTATGTTTAGCTTAGTTAAACTGAACACAACTCCATTAACTTCCTCAATCAACTCCACCAAACTCTCTCACATGAGTTCTAACTGAAGTATCCATGCAATAGCTCCACTTAACCCTCGGGAATAGCGTAATTCCTTCTGTCAGCTCCTGTGCCACATCTGTGCACTTAACTGAAGTGCTCCAAGAGAATAAGATAATGTTTATAGTCCAAATATTATTAAGAGTTAATAATATTCGACATATCTATTTTTAGACTGGCAATCTAAAAATAGATTCCGCCCAGTATGTCTAAAAATAGAAGTCCATCTATTTTTTCCGACTTGACCAACCATCCACAAATAGCATCCTGCAACTCATAGAACATGATCCATGTGTCTAAAAATAGACATAGTCTAAAAATAGACTTTGCGCCAAAAATAGCCTGCGGGCCCACTTAGTGAAGGCGACTTCTTTCCACTAAGCTCATCATCTTGTTGCAATCTCAACACTCCCTCTCAACAAGATAAGGATTATCTACCACCCCTATCCTGCCTTTGTGGTATTCGAATTTGTTCCTGGTGAGCGCCTTCGTCAAGATATCAGCATCCTGATCCTCCGTGGGAATGTATGAAAGTAACATGATCTTCCGCTGCACACAATCTCTGATATGATGATGCAGTCCATGAAGCCACATAGCTTCACCTGTCAAACTATACGCGCCATAATCCATATCTAGATGTGCCTACGAGATGTCTCGATACATGCTTTCCTGCCTTCGAGAGAAGAGGCTTGATAGGCTTAACCATAGCTTGTGAAAGCTGGTTAACAGCATAGCATATGTCGGGTCATGTATTGACCAGATACATAAGCGACCCCACCAACTGTCGATAAACAGTGGCATCCATTACCTCCGCCGAAGTAGCATCCTCCTTCCTCCATTCACTAGGAAGAGTAGTATCAATAGGCTTGCATCCCTGCATGTTGAACTTCTCTAGTATCTCCCGAGCACACTTTCCTTGAGAAACAAACAGTCAATCACTGCGCTACCAAATTTCCAATCCCAGGAAATAATGAAGGAGGCCCAAGTCCTTCATCTCAAACTCTTTTGCAAGATCATCCTTGCATGAGAGTATCAATAGCTCATTACCTGTCAAAATAAAATCATCTACATAAAGTACAATGATTAACAACTTACCCTCCACGAAAATCTGGTATAGGTTCGGATCAACCTCACTCTTGGAGAATCCAAGTCCTATGAAATATTTTGTCTGTCCGTGTGTACCAAGCTTGGGGTACTTGTTTTCAGCCTATCTTTATGCTCTCTTTTGAGCACACACATCGTCTTACGCTGCTGAAGATCTTGAAACCTTCGGGCTGCTCTATGTACACCTCCTCCTCAATGACTCCGTTGAGGAACGCAGTCTTCACATCCATATGATGAATGTGCCACACCATCTGCGCTGAGAGAGCAAGAATCGTCCCTATGGAAGAATACCTTGTGACAGGTGCAAAGGTCTCCTCATAATTGACCCCCTCAATCTGTGAAAAGCCTCGGGCAACAAATATTGCCTTGTACTTCTCCACACTCCCGTCAGCTGCTTGCTTCACTTTGTAGATCCATCTCGAACCCACCACTGATTTCCCTTCCAGCCTTGGGACAATCTCCCATGCACTGTTTCTGAAAATCGAATCATACTCTTCCACCATGGCATCTACCCATGCGGGATCCTCCACAGCTTCCTCGAAAGAGGATGGCTCTGTCACGATACACTTGCTCATAAGAGCCATGTATCCAGTATACCGGTCAGGTGACTGTCTCTGTCTGCATTGTGATGTAGGTGCTCCTACAACCTTCTCTACATCTTGAGCCAGTCGCTCAGCTTCTGTAGTGCGCTTCCACCCTCTGATGGTTGGCGCTGCCTGAGTGGTATCTTCATAAGATAATGTTTAGAGTCCAGATATTATTAAGAGCTAATAATATTCGACATATCTATTTTTAGACTAGCAATCTAAAAATAGATTCTGCCCAGTATGTCTAAAAATAGAATTCCATATATTTTTTCTGACTTGACCAACCATCCACAAATAGCATCCTGCAACTCATAGAACATGATCCATATGTCTAAAAATAGACATAGACATAGTCTAAAAATAGGCTTTGCGCCAAAAATAGCCTGCGGGCCCACTTAGTGAAGTCGACTTCTTTCCACTAAGCTCATCATCTTGTTGCAATCTCAACATTATGATTAAAATTATAAAACACTATGGAAAAATTTAGAATAGAATTTATGTTCAAAACATTTAAGAGTTAGAATAGAGTCTTTAAGTCATCACAATAAAAAATAATACACATTAGAGATATTTACATGGATTATATACATCAAGCTAAAGCAACATCTTCCTACACCTAGTGTGATAGATGGCCAAGGTAAAAGTGTGATCAAACCAATTATACAATCATTTGTATATCTTAGTCGGAAAATTATTAATGTCACAAGAATTACAAGGGTTGATATGTCAATCAAAATTTAAAATTATCCTGTAAAAACTCATTAGAAAGTGGGGTAATAGGTCCTATGACATCCAACCTGTGATTTGCAATGGGAAATCCTCAACAACCTCTTTGGAGAAATAATGTCCCATTAAGGGGTTCAATAAGAGGTATGAGGCCCTGCCAATTTGATAGTTGAAGAAGTTTGAGTATTGGCTTCTCAATTTGGCCTTAAGTAGGCAAGGCAACATGGAAGGAGGTGATCCCCTTGGAAAAGTTCAAAAGGGGAAGGCCACATAAGGTCTTATATAAAGATATAAATCCAAGTACCTCCCTCATAAAAATAGTTAGACATGTATTTAAAGAAAGTAGATAATGACCATCTAAATCTTGATAAAAGAAAATAGAACATCCCTTGAATCCCATAATAAATGGAGCATCTACATATGAGGTGATCCTCTAACTCAATGTTGTGTATATGGCAAAGCTAGAATATGTTATTGAGAAGAGGAATATCATAATGTCATTAGTTTCAACTAGAAACTAATGTAAACCCACTTTGAAACCACCAAGGGCGATTTGAAGGGAAACATCTAGTGCTATTGTGTGTATGAGGGTTAAAAAATAAGACCCCCTCTTATTTGCATGAAGTGTTCCTAGTGCAAATCCATCTTAGAGTCAAGGCCATGAAAAGATGAAGTCCAAGTACTAAATTTATTGTTTATAAATAACCTCTTTAACAACTTGACACAAACATATAATGATGTCATTTACGTTGGAGGTGTATGTCACTTGAATCATGTTACAACTTTAATCTCTCCCCCACAAAAAGGTGTCATGCTCCCTTGTGATGATGCATCAACCCTAATGGAGAACAATCTAGTAGTGTAAAAGGAATTTAAACATGATGTAACTTTAATAGTGCCCTACATATTTCTCGTGAAAAAAATGCGTTGTTGTTCCAATCCCACCAAATATTGTTTATTAGAATGCATGGGAAACCTTTATAATAATCTTCCATGATGTTGTGTAACTAAGTTTCGAAATTTTCTTCCAAGCTTAGATAGGACCATGAGCCTATCATGTTCAAATTTTCAAGGGTGGTGGTGATGACCTGCACTGTTTTGGGACAAGAGATAAATAAGTGAAGAAATATCATCATATGACTCACATAAAGGATAGATGTCGAGGTGATTGATAAAATATCATGTCTATTTCTTGTGAACAAAATGTGTTGTTGTTCCAATCCCACCAGATATTGTTGATTAGAATGCATGGGAAACCTTTATAATAATCTTGCATGATGTTGTTTAACTAAGTTTTGAAATTTTCTTCTAAGATTAGATAGGACCATGACTAGTCCATCATGTTCAAATTTTCAAGGGTGGTGGTGATGACCTGCACAGTGTTGGGACTAGAGATAAATAATCATGAAGAAATATCATCATATGACTTGCATAAAGGATATATGTTGGGGTGATTTGTAAACTATCATGGATATTTATTGTGGAAAAAATGTGTTTTTGTTCCAATCCCAATAGATATTGTTGATTAGAATGCATGGGAAACCTTTATAATAGTCTTCCATCATGTTGTGTAACTAAATTTTGAATTTTTCTTCCAAGCTTAGATAAGACCACGAGCCTATCATGTTCAATTTTGCAAGGGTGGTAGTGATGAATTGCACTATGTTGGGACAGCTAGAGATAAATAAGTGTGAAGAAATATCATCATATGACTTGCATAAAGGATATATGTTGGGGTGATTCGTAAAGTATCATGGATATTCCACTAGACAGTTCATCATAACAGACTAGATAAAACTATATTTAAAAATGAATGAATAAAATTTTGTGATAGGAAGTGTAAGTGAGTTTTGGGTGTGCTAAGGAGGGATTAATGTCAAAGTATGCTAGGAATTGTTAAGGCATGCTAGAGGCCAGGGAAACATGCCAAGATGTGCTAGTTGCCAGGGTGTGCCAATGCATGCTAGGGCGGAGTGTTTGGGAGTGCCAAGGAAAAACAAGGGAGCACTAGTCTCAAATGCATGGAAATGAATGAATAAGAGTGCGTGACAAGGAGTATCAACGAATTCTAGTTATGCTAAGAAGGGATTTTAAAGGTATTAAAGGTAGTGCTAAGGAATTCTAGAGTGCTAGGGCGACATGCTAGGATGTACCAAATGCTAGGGTGTGTTAATGAGTGCTAGGGAGTGCCATGGAAACAAAAGGGAGAACTAGTTCAAAATGCATGGAAATGAATGAATAAGAGTGCGTGATAGGGAGTGTCAATGAGTTTCAGGTGTGCTAAGGAGGGAGTAGCAAGGTTATTTTTTAGGAAATTCCAAGGTATGAAAGAGTGCCAGGGCATGTCAGGGAGTGTTAGTGTGCAATCCCTTCTTCACATATATTACAAACTACAATACAATAGGCTAGATTTATTATACCATGGATCACGACCCTTTACAATCACACTGATACAAGGAATAAAACTATGGCTTGGTGTTAATCCTTTGACAACCAATATATCCTGAACAAGACAACACTTGACCTACTTGGTGATGGTGGCCACATTCAACCCTTTCAGTCCATAAGTTTAATGGGAGAGCACCACGGGTTTAATTTTTGGAGAATAAGGGGCCACATTGAAAATGAAGCAAGATGATGGAGCTTAGTGAAAGTGGTCGCCTTCACTAAGTGGGCCGCAGAACCAAATTAAGGCGCAAAATCTATTTTTAGACTATGTCTATTTTTAGACATATGGAGCATGGCTCGAGGATTCCAGTTTGAGATTCTTGAAGTATGTGTCATGTTGGTAAAAATAGACGAGACTCTATTTTTGAGGTCAAAGAGGTCGAAGTCTATTTTTAGACTGCCTCTCCTTAAAACAGGGAAGTCAAATATTATTTACCCTTAATAATATTTATACTATAAACAGCAGTTTACTCTCTTGGAGCACTTCAGTTCGAGCTACAGAAGTAGCTCATGCATCTGACAGAGGAATCACGTGGTTCCCAAGGGTTTGATGGCATCATGCATGGTTGACTTCAGTTGGACTTCAGTGGCAGAAGTTTGGAAGAGTTAATGAGACAGATAGTGGAGTTGTGTTCTGTTTATTTTAGTTGAACTAGTTGAGATTAGTTTAACTAGCTAATCAATTAGTTATGAGTGGAGTGAATTAAATATTATTTAATTCATTAATTAGTAACTCATTATTCAACTCAAAAACACATCAGTTCACTACAGTGCATGATCAGTTCAGTGGAGACCAGTGAAAGAGGTAGATGAAAGGGTGGAGTTAGCTATCAGTTGTGACTATACTGTTGCTATTTGCAACACACAGATAGGTGGAGTAAGCCCATGAGGATTGCGCAGTTCAGGCTGGTGTTTTATCTATATAAAGAGGCCATCCCATAGCATTGAAACACACAATAGAGGCAAGGCAATTGGCGGTGAGTTTTGAACCAGTAACCTGTTCAAAACTGAGCTAGATTGTGAGTAACTGTATGAGAAAGTACTGAGTACTTGTGAGGAGTATTGTACTGAGTTTTTTACATGATTTCTCCATTATAATATACACAATAGCTATGGGGTTTTCAGCTATAAGCTTTCCCCATACATACTGTGTTAATGTGTATGATGATTTGATGTGTTATCGCTTGATTTATTTTCCGCATGTTTGATGATCTGAGTGGAAGAGATTATGTGTTGCATATAAATTCGAATTGTATGTGATCAGGATAGTCTCGATGGATAATTAATCATTATTCAGAAAATTTCTACATGGTATCGGAGCTATTGAAGTTCAGATTGATCATCACAATGATTACAAACTTATTTCGGTAGACAGAGTCTGCATGCGGGCCAGGTAGCCTCCGGATTCATCTTTCTTCGGAAAGTGAAAGGTCTGGTAAATGCCCCTTGTAGTCGATCTCTGTGCTAGAAATAATTTTTTCTCACGATCTAGAGCGGTTGAGCTTTGAGGTGGAATTCGAAATTTTGCAGCAGTTTTGTTTTCTTGGTGCCAGTGTTGAAAATGTCTTTCAACGGTTTGCAACTCGAATATGCTCTTGAAGGCAGTTCGAATTATGTTGCATGGAAGGATCGCATGGAGGAAGTATTAGAAGATAATGGTCTGAAGGAGTTTGTAGATACGGATGTCCAAAAGCCCACTGATCCTGCTGAAGTCGAAGTATGGCAAAAGAAGATGGCGAAATGTCGAAGGATCCTGTTGGAAGGCGTCAAGGATCATATTGTATCCAGCCTGCATGGAAAGGCTTCTCCATTTCTAATGTGGAAAGCTTTGACGGATCTATTCCAGAGTAAGAGTGACAAAAGGAAGCTGGCGCTCAAAGATAAGCTCAGGAACATCAAGATGGAGAAGGGCGACAGTATCGCCAAATACCTCACGAAGTTCACTCAATGCAGAGATGAGCTGGGAAGTGTGGGGGTGACTGTCGAAGACGAGGACATGGTCGACCTGGCTCTCCTTGGTCTTCTGAAGGCTTGGCACTCATATCAAGATAGTGTCAATGGTTGAGAGAAGCTGCCGGGATGGGAGCGCCTTTGGGCGGATCTCATGCAGGAGGAGATAAGGAGGACTACTCGAGATGGATCTTCATCAAAGGGAGCTGATGAAGAAAATTGCGCTTTGGTGGCCAAAGAAAAGAAAGGGAAGGGTAAGAAAACCTCTCATTCTGGTGCAAAGGGAAAGAAGCAGGATATGGCGAAAGTGAAGTGTTTTCACTGCCATGATCACGGACATTATGCTACCAATTGTCCAAAGAAGAATAAGAACAAGCAAGCGGGAAGATCTGCAGATGGAGAAGCTTTGGCTTCACAGTTCGAGCTTGAATTTTCACTGATCGCATGCTTGGTTTCAAGTGTGTTGGGATCGGTATGGTTCTTGGACAGCGATGCGTCATTTCATATGACGGGAGATCGGGAGTTGTTCTCAGATCTGGAGGACAAAGATTTGGGTGTGCACATCGAGATGGGCGATGATGGTAGATACAGTGCGACTGGTATCGGTACCATATCCTTTTAGAGGGAGTCTGGTAAACCCTTTGTACTGAAGGATGTCATGCATGTACCTGGATTGAAGAAGAACCTGATTTCTGTGGCGATGTTGGAGGATAAGGGGTATGATGTGGTCTTCGGCGAAGGAAAAGCCTTCCTGCGCAGTAAGACTACTGGAGAGACCCGGAAGATAGGGGTTCGAACCAAGAACCTTTATCAGTTGCAGGTAGATGGTTGCACAGCTATGGCATGCAAGGCGGGAGAAGTGGTGAGCCGGGATGATGAGGGCGAACTGTGGCACAGGAGATTGGGCCACCTTCACCATGGAGCTTTGAAGATTCTGTAGCAGATTTCTACTGGGCTTCCTAAGGGCACTCTTGCATAGTCAGATCAGTGCAAGGGGTGTACTTTGGGGAAGTATGTGAAAGCCACCTTTCACGAGAAGGATAGTCGCACCACGACGATCCTTGAGAGAGTTCACACAGACGTGTGTGGTCCTTTCTCAGTTGCTTCGACAGCAAAGCACAAGTATTATGTGATATTTGTTGATAATTTCTCTCGAAAGTGCTGGATCTTCTTCATGCAGAAGAAGAGCGATACATTCGCGAAGTTCTGTGAGTTTAAAGCACTGGTCGAGAAGGAGTCGGGGAAGAAGGTGATTGCTCTAAGGAGTGATAACGGTGGTGAATTCATCTCGGGTGAATTCAAGGAGTTCTGCAGCGCAGAAGGGATTCGGAGAGAGCTCATCGCACCCCATAACCCACAGCAGAACGGGGTGGCTGAGCGGAAGAACAGAACGATCGTGGGTGCTGCACGGGCGATGTTGCATGATCCGGGCCTACCCCTTCACTTGTGGGCTGAGGCATGCAATACAGCAGTGTATGTGCAGAACCGTTGTCCTCACAAGGTTCTTGGCATGAGTACACCGGAGGAGGCTTATTCTGGCAAGAGGCTTGATATTTCCCATTTGCGGATTTTTGGTTCTCCTGTCTACATGCATGTGACGAAGGATGCGAGAAGGAAGATGGATCCAACTGCTGAGGTTGGAATATTTGTGGGGTACACTGATACACCTCACAACTATCGGGTGTATGTGCCAGACAGTCGCAAGACTGTTGTGCGACGGGATATAAAATTCCAGGAGGAGAAAGCCATGCAGTGTTCGCTTGAGAGGAGCTACACTTGCATGCAGATGAGGAGCTGTTAGTTCCTAAGGAGGAGCTTCCGGATGTGGATCAGCCACAAGAGGAGGTTCAGGAGGTGGAAGAAACCACCCAGGCAGCGCCAACCATCAGAGGGCGCATGCGCACTACAGAAGCTGAGCGACTGGCTCGGGATGCAGAAAAGGTTGTAGGACCACCTACAGCACAGCGCAGACAGAGACAGTCACCGGATCGGTACACTGGATACATGGCTCTTATGAGTCAATGTGTTGTGACAGAGCCATCCTCTTTTGAGGAAGCTGTGGAGGAACCCGCATGGGTTGATGCCATGATCGAAGAATATGATTCGATCATCAGGAACAGTGCATGGGAGATTGTCCCAAGACCGATTGGGAAATCAGTTGTAGGTTCGCGATGGATCTACAAAGTGAAGCAGGCGGCTGACGGGAGTGTGGAGAAGTACAAGGCGAGATTTGTCGCCCGTGGCTTCTCACAGATCGAGGGGATTGACTATGAGGAGACTTTTGCACCTGTCGCAAGGTACTCTTCCATACGGACGATCCTTGCTCTCTCAGCGCAGATAGGGTGGCACATTCATCAGATGGATGTGAAGACTGCGTTCCTCAATGGAGTTATTGAGGAGGAGGTGTACATAGAGCAGCCTGAAGGTTTCGAGATCTTCAGCAGTGAGTCGCATGTGTGCCGACTCAAGAGAGCACTGTACGGGCTGAAGCAAGCACCTCGTGCTTGGTACACTCGGATAGACAGCTACTTCACCGGGCCTGGATTCTCCAAGAGTGAGGCGGATCCAAACCTGTACCAGATTGTGGTGGAGGGGAAGCTGTTGATCATCGTACTGTATGTAGATGATCTGATTTTGACTGGCGATGAGCAGTTGATACTTTCATGCAAGGAGGATCTTGCACGAGAGTTTGAGATGAAGGACTTGAGCATCCTTCATTATTTCCTGGGATTGGAGATTTGGCAGCGCAGCGGAGGACTGTTTGTTTCTCAGGGCAAGTATGCCCGGGAGATTCTGGAGAGGTTCAACATGCAAGGCTGCAAGCCTGTTGACACTCCTCTTTCTGGTGGTTGGAGGAAGGAGGATGCTACTTCAGCGGAGGTAGTGGATGCCACTGTCTATTGACAGTTGGTGGGGTCACTTATGTATCTGGTCAATACACGACCCGATATATGCTATGCAGTTAACCAGCTTTCGCAAGCCATGGTTAAGCCTACCAAGCTCTTTTGGAAGGCAGGCAAGCATGTATTGCGCTATATCAGAGGCACATCGGGATATGGTTCATGGTACAGACAGGAGGATGAGTTGAGGCGGCAGTGCTTCAGGCATCGGTATCATCATATCAGAGATTGTGTTCAATGGAGAATCATGATGCTTTCATATGTTCCCACGGAGGATCAGGATGCCGACATCCTGACGAAGGCGCTCACCAGGAGCAAGTTCGAATTCCACAGAGGCAGGATAGGGGTTGCAGATAATCCATATCTTGCTGAGAGAGAGTGTTGAAAATGCAGCAAGATGATGGAGCTTAGTGAAATGAAGTCGCCTTCACTAAGTGGGCCCGCAGGCAAATTCTGGCGCAAAATCTATTTTTAGACTATGTCTATTTTTAGACATATGGAGCATGGTTCGGGGATTCCAGTTTGAGATTCTTGAAGTATGTGTCATGTTAGTAAAAATAGATGAGACTCTATTTTTGAGGTCAAAGAGGTCGAAGTCTATTTTTAGACTGCCTCTCCTTAAAACAGGGAAGTCAAATATTATTTACCCTTAATAATATTTAGACTATAAACTTCAGTTTACTCTCTTGGAGCACTTCAGTTCGAGCTACAGAAGTGGCTCATGCATATGACAGAGGAATTACGCTATTCCCAAGGGTTTGATGGCATCATGCATGGTTGACTTCAGTTAGGACTTCAGTGGCAGAAGTTTGGTGGAGTTAATGAGACAACTAGTGGAGTTGTGTTATGTTTATTTTAGTTGAACTGGTTGAGATTAGTTTAACTAGCTAATCAATTAGTTATGAGTGGAGTGAATTAAATATTATTTAATTCATTAATTAGTAACTCATTATTCAACTCAAGAACACATCGGTTCACTACAGTGCATGATCAGTTCAATGGAGACCAGTGAAAGAGGTAGATGAAAGGGTGGAGTTAGCTATCAGTTGTGACTATACTGTTGCTATTTGCAACACACAGATAGGTGGAGTAAGCCCATGAGGATTGCGCAGTTTGGGCTAGTGGTTTATCTATATAAAGAGGCCATCCCATAGCATTGAAACACGCAATAGAGGCAAGGCAATTGGCGGTGAGTTTTGAACCAGTAACCTGTTCAAAACTGAGCTAGATTGTGGGTAACTGTATGAGAAAGTATTGAGTACTTGTGAGGAGTATTGTACTGAGTTTGTTACTTTATTTCTCCATTATAATATACACAATAGCTGTGGGTTTTTCAGCTATAAGCTTTCCCCATACATACTGTATTAATGTGTATGATGATTTGATGTGTTATCGCTTGATTTTATTTCCACATGTGTGATGATCTGAGTTGAGTGGAAGAGATTATGTGTTGCATATGAATTCGAATTGTATGTGGATCGGGATAAGTCTACACCACCCACTTTTCCAACACTTTTGATGGGTCCCATGCATCATTATGGCACTCATAGACCCCAGTATGCCTCCTAGAAGGCCTTAAGACATCAGTGACCTCTTATGAGGCTTATTATTCCATGTATGAGATAGTTTGGAGGGATTCCCACCAAAATTTAGGGTTACTTGCATATTTTATGTTTAGGGGCTAATGTAGGCCCATAAGCCAATTTGATAAACTCCTATTAATGTATAAATATGCGTTATTTGGATTAATTTGTATCATCACTTGACTTGGGATCTCTTTATCTTTAGAGAACTTCACATTTTTCCTTGGAGGACTGTTTTGGATGATGGATGCATTCTGATTTATGGATTTGGGCTATTTTTATCTTGGAGCTTTGTTTTTGAAAATGTGAAGCTCGTTGGATATACTCTCTCACATTGTGAGTGCAAATTTAACTCTATTCTTGTTGTTGTTTCATACTATTGAATTTTGCTATAACTAGGGCTAATTGTGGCATGATGCAAATGTGGAA
Organism: Pinus albicaulis; assembly: GCA_034641835.2. Classification (NCBI taxonomy): domain Eukaryota; kingdom Viridiplantae; phylum Streptophyta; class Pinopsida; order Pinales; family Pinaceae; genus Pinus; species Pinus albicaulis. The sequence continues at coordinate 7,482,389 of MU968480.1, read as the reverse complement.
TTATGTCTCTATTTAGGTTATTTAATGTATGGGTCATTGTTGTATGAATGAAATGTCTTAGATATCAATTTATCTCAATAAAATTGCACCATTTGTATGAATTATAAATGTTTGAAGGTCCCTTTTCATTTTCCTCTAACATTGGACGAAGCTAACTTTCTGGGCCTCCTTGATCAATAAAATGAATTATTGTTCATTATCACCCCTAAATACATATCAACAAGTGAATTATGCACTAGTCCCTCAAAAAGGGTGATGATTTCCCCCCCTTTTTTCACAATTTTCCCTAGTTATAGCCCCATTAGGTCACCTAGGGCATCAATTTCTCAAGAATCTAGCTAGAGGAAAACTTCAAGCTCTAGAGGAAATTGCATTGGTGAGTACCCTCACTCTCCTCGGAATTTGGGCCAATTATGACGATGGAATCTCTGGATACCTCAAGCCTTAGCTCTAGGATCAAGTTTTGCATAGGTGTTCCCAAGGCTAGAACCTAGTAGGATCAATTTCACCCATCGAAGTACAAAATCTTGCTTGATCCTTTCCCCTAATGTTTTCCAGGATAGGAACATCATTGGTTTCTAAATTCCATTCTTGAACCTGGGCTGGGTCCACTAAGCCTCGTGTGGTCCCAGTTGGTGTCAAAGGCCTTTCATCAAGGACCCTTTGGGAATCCAAGTTCCCAAATGATTTTAGGGATTGATAACTTCCTTCATAAGTCTTATTCTTCTCCCTCAACCCTTCATTCCCCCTCCTCTGTTCCTAGAAGATCAAGTCCCTTGCTTAAAAGGCAAGCATGTCCCACTCTTTATTCTATTTTAGGGAAAGGGTTTCTAGGGTCACTTCCCGCCTGTTAATTGACCTATAATATACAAGTGACTTCCTAAACTACCAAGACTCCTCCCATTAGTGAAATTCCGTGAAGAGCAAGGAGACTTAGCTATGGTGACAATGGGCTAAGCCTCCATCGTTGCCCTTGTCTTATTAGTTTGCCTCTTAGGAACCCCTTTTAGGTCCACTGCTAGTTTGAGTGGTAACAAGTTGTTCACAACTCTATTTTTGAACAACTCTTTGGTATGCCCACTTTTTCCATACTATGACTCCAATATGAGAAGTCTATGGCTATGTTGCCCTTCTTCTCACTGAATTAATCCTCTACAATATAGTGAACTAGGGCTAGCTGGCTGGCCCACTTGACTGCTACTTTAGTCCTTCAAATTCTGCACATCCTTAGGCCCTATACACTTGCCCTTCTACCAATCTTGTTGTCCTTCACAAGTACAATATTTATGGCTCTTCTTTGATAATCACCTAACAACCCTCCAACTATATTTGGACTACCATCAATCTGCCCAACCACAATCAATTATTTTTACTAATCTAGGGCTCACAATATTGTCTTCATCTAGGGATATTCAAATATTCCACCTAAAAATGGTTTGATTCCTCTCAAAATCATTTTTCTTGTGTATTGATAGTTTGATATTTTTTTTCCAATCTATGAAAAAATTTGAACTACTCCTCTTATCATCCTTTTAACAATCTGTAGATGACTGAAGTAGGGTCACAAATCAACCACTAACATTCCATTCACTAATTTTTTATAGGTCGCTTCAAATATTTGTCTAAAACTCCATGTATAGTCCACCAAGATCAACTCCTTTGCATGCCAACCCATTCTTCACATGGCACATATCTTCTACATGCCCAATCTTCTGCTCAAGTTCCACCCTCCTTTGGATTTTCTATCTCCACACATACTAAATCTGCAAACCATCTTCTAGATCTACAATCTATATTGCAAAAATAAACCCCACTTTATGGGTCACAACTACTCTTCTTCTATGCAAATTTTTCACAGTCTTAAGGGCATACCTTATGAACTAAACATGCTAGGAAACTGTCCTAACTAGGGCACTATACTTATGTACTTCTAATTGCTGTAGAACAAACCCTATCCAACCATAGAAAAAACAATGACTCTTGCCTCTATAAGAGACTCGACCTAGCTCATATGGATCCATAGATTCTGGACATTTCTTTGACTAAATATTTACATGAACTTTAGATCTCAATGTCGACCCTCAAACTAGGGTTAGCTTAGTCAATATTACGTCTGCGTCTACTTCTGTTCTGGCTCTAAATTACAGTGCAAGCCCTTCTCCATTTAAGCTTGTCTTTATAACCATCGTAAGAAAAGATCGTATCAAACCTCTCTTTTATTTCATGTAGAAAATCTAACCAACGAGATCCAATCTGATCTTGTAATGTACTAAAACAAGATATTGAATCCTTCCTACAATTTGAGGAAACAAAATACGATCGCACAATCACATATAAGTAAAAGAAATAAATTATCAATCACACAACAAAAGATGTATCTAGGGAAAGAAACTACTCAAAACCCTTCTATCTCTATTGTGTATTAAGTCAAGGAATCATGAAACAATACAATGTTTAATCTCTCATGCCGACACTCTGCCGATTGTATCCTACTAATCTAGGCAACATTGGTCTAGTACTTAGCCAATTATCAACCTTCCTTAGCCTACCTTGCTCACACAATTCCTAGGGAATTATCTCCCTATTAATTAGGAAAATCAACCTTCCTTTATTGTACAATCCATCATGGCATCCCAAAGAATTGATAATTGCACATGGAAATTTTTTTATAAATACAACTGATAGTTATGTTCCTTTTAACCTCTCTCTCAATTAGGTCTTCCTCAGAACTTAATTTCATGCAACTATTAATAGAGAATTATAAATTATCTGATTCATCACTCATTGTGAATTAAATATAATTTAATTAAGTCGACCTCTCACTAGCTCATCACTCAGTTAGAACTAGTTAAATTGATTTTAACTCAATTAATTGAGTTAACTAATTCACACCTACAACCCACTAATGCATCAACTGCAACTGGACCCCCAAAATATCAGAATCCATCTACATGCCTCATATTAGACCCTCATGATCTAGAAATATGTAGGAATGCAGTAAAATACAAAAATAAACATAAGCACATAGATGCAGTATGAATAACACTTCCTTTCATTAATACCAAATATTGAAAATGCTTATAGACATAATGGAAAACAAACTAGCTCAGGCGATGGTAGCTTATCTAAGAAGAGATGTGGCGGCTACATGCCTCTAAATTGTGTTACAATAAGGCTCAAGGGAATTTTTATTATTGAAAAATAAGAAAAAATCTTAACCCGAGGAGATGTAACAACAAGAGTTTGTGGACCCCATTGGGGGTAGATGGGAAACCAATTTCCTGAGGTCATAACTTGGTCATATGATCTCTGTTTGACACAAATGAGACCTTGTCAGAAATATCTCTCTGAGGAATACAACTACTAATGTGATTTCTAAGAAATCACTAAACCTTTAATGTCCAAAAAATGTCGTTTGGGGCCTCAAAATTTATCCAGAAATTCAAGACTCGAAAAAACTAAAAAAAATAGTAAATTGTGCTATAGTTAAGGAAACTAAAAAAATGAAAGAGACAATGGCGAGGGTCCAAGTGGAATAGGTGGGTGGCCACCAATATCCACCTCAATCACCTTAACTCAAATTTCTTGAGCTAACTCAGTCATCATGACTTAGTTAACTGACCCAAGTTTTTATGAGATGAAACTACAATTTATTGTCCAATTTATTTAAGAGAAAAATAAATTAGACACCTCACATTCCTCACTCGTGGTACATCAAAATTCCTCACCAGTGTGGGTGCATTTTTTTTTTCCTTTATGGTTTCCAATTTCACTGTTTCTTGTTGCAAATTTAAACACTCCCTCTCAACAAGAAAGGAATTCAATTTAACTCGATCCGGTACCTTTAGAATTTTGCATGCAACACTTATCTAGTGTTTTTTTCACCTGCACATCTTGAAATTGAATAGCCTTCGAACAACTGAATTAGTATAATGAAATTGTCATTAGATTCTTCTGACTACTGCTAGCTACTGCACCTGTCTAATAGACTCTTTATGCTACTACTGACATCTGCATCTGTACCCTTTGCATTGTTGCCAACTCTGATCTATGCTCCAGTATCTTACACCGGTCACTTTGATTTCTATCTTCCTGAAATATGACTGCATCAATAACTAATCCTTCATGCTACTATTGTATTTTAGACTCCTCATAGCTAGGATCGATCCATGAGACACACCATCTCAATGGAAGCTACCCAAATTTCTTGTCTTGGTATGATGTCTACACATAACCCCACCTTTCACCTGGAGGTATGGTTGCATGTGCTCCCTCTGCCCATTTGGATTGAAATTTCCCCCTAAAGGAGGTCTCTGCTTGAGTGGACGATTCCACTCGGTCTCCTCTCCGCTTCTCCAATTGTTACTGCTCCACAACATTCTGAAACTGCTTCTAAGGCTGCATGTTGAGAGGTAATTTGTACTCCCTCTCAACAACCAAGTCTCTAACCTCTGCTTTGCTCCTCAAAGCTTTGCATGCATTTGGTACCTCAAGTGAATATAGGTTCTTGACTCGTGCACATTGTAATTATCTTGCCATTACAAAAGTTTCTAAAAAATAGTTGATTTTAAATCGACGATATCTCCCTCATATGAGCTCCAAATTGATTTTCCATTTCAGTAGTTTTTCGCAAGGAATCCAAATTATATGTTTTTTTTTTTTTTAATTTTACACCAAAATCTTCATATATTCTCTACAAAATCGCCACCCAGAAAATTCTTGCTCTGATACCATGTATAAAATCTAACCAAAGAGATTCAATTTGATCATGTAATGTACTAAAACAAGATACTGAATCCTTCCTACAATTTTCAGAAACAAAACATGATCGCACAATCACATATAAGTAAGAAAAATAAATTATCAATCACACAACACAAAATGTATATGGGCAAAGAAACTGTTCAAAACCCCTCTATCTCTATTGTGTATTAAGTCAAGGAATCATGAACAAATACAATGGTTAATCTCTCATGAGATTCTCTCAGCCTTCCTTCAGCTTGCCTTACTCATGCAATTCCTAGGGAATTGGCTCCCTATTAATTAGGAAAATCAGTCTTCCTTGATTGCGGAATCCATCATGGCATCCAAATGAATTTATAATTTCACATGGGAATTTTAGTATAAATACAACTGATAGTTATGTTCCCTTTAGCCTCTGTCTCAACTGGGTCTTCCTCAGAATTGACATGGATGCAACTATTAATAGTGAATTATCAATTATTTGATTGATCACTCATTGTGAGTTAAACCTGATTTAATTCACTGGCCAACCTCTCACTAGCTCATGAATTATTTAGAACTATTTAAACTTATTTTAACTCAATTAATTGAGTTAACTAATTCATACTTTCACCCCACTAATGAATCAACTGCAACTGGACTCCAAAAATATTAGATTAATACCTCTACATGCCTCATATTAGACCCTCAACTCAAATTTCTTGAGCTAACTCAGTCCTCATGACTTAGTTAACTGACACAAGTTGTTATGAGATGAAACTGAAATTTATTGTCCAATTTATTTAAGGGAAAAATAAATTAGACGCCCCACATTCCTCACTCCTGGCACATTAAAATTCCTTACTAGTGTGGGTGCATTTTTTTTTTGTCCTTTCCGGTTTCCAATTTCAATGTTTCTTTTTGCAAATTTCAACATTTTAGAATTTGATACAGACTTCACACAAATACACCATTGAAATCACATTCTGATATTCTCATGAGAAACCTCTCTTAAGCTCGATCTGCCATAAGGGAAACAACAATATGCCACCCTACTTCCTAGCTCACCATTAAGGTATGCAACATTCTTGTGAACCCTCACATGATGATCTTTCTCTTGGAGGATAATCATGGCCTCCCTTTAGCAACCCTTACTCGACCCTCTTACTCAACCTACTTTAGAACTACATCTCTCTTCGCCCCCTTGATCAAATGAGATCCTTCTCACTTGATGTTCTTTCCTTCATCCTAAGGCCTTCTTCAATAGTTCTTCCTAGACCTCTTAGGAACTCTCTAGAACTTAATGGTTTTATCCACTTAGAACTTAGGAAATATTAATTTTGCTTTTTAATTTTCTTTTAGATTTTAAACCCCATATTGGGTCCAAAATCCATTTTCTTGGCTTCTTTGCCCACAAAGCCTTTTGTGACCAAACTCACACAAACCCATCTCACTAGGCTTGTGGAGTACCTACCAAGCTACACAATTCAACAACATCATCTAGTTGTAGTAACTGTAACTTGGTCAAGCTCTCGTAGTCAAGGGAGGGCTTGGTTGGGTTCCCAAGTTGTGAATTAAGTAAGAGTAGTTGTGAGGGCATGATAGGTAGGGAGGGTCAGGGCATGCACATTAGGAATGAAAAGGCATGCTAACACATGTCAGACAATGTCAATGTAGGCTGAAGAGTTTTAGGGAGTGTCCGGGTGTATAAGGGATAAATAGGTCAAATGCATGGAAAGGGATGAATAAGAGTGTGTGCCAGGGAGTGTGAGTGAATTCAAGTGTGTTAAGGATGAATTGTGTTAGGAGAAGTTCAAAATAAGATTTATAGGAGCCAAGCCTACGATTGTTATACGGGGCTCAACATAGCAGTTTTAGACAAAGGGAGATCACTCTCTGCTAGGCACAACATTTTTTTGCCTTTAGCTATTTTTTTATATGATATGTGGCACACTTTGGATACATGCTCATGTTTTAAAATAATATAGATAATTGCATATTGTACATTGTTGTGTATAATTTTTGGGGCACTCGACTTGTGTAGGCTTATATCTTGTGTGCCTTGTGCATCTTTTGGTTCTTGGAAACTCTCAGTTAATGTTCTGCTATTTATATGAACTGAACATACATGTGAAATATTTCCTATTTAAGCTATGTTGCTTAGTTGTTTTGTGGCCATGGCTAGATAATGTGATCCTTTTCTGGGTAACTAGTCAAGTGGGACAAGTTGAGCTTGGACATGAGTGGCATAAGATGAGTTATAGGCAGTTATTAGGTGAACAAGGCACAATCTACTTGTAGTTGGTGAAATTGGTAAAGTTGTTGCAATTGAAGAAGGAAAATATTGTCACATGAACTATAGTAGCAAAAAAATTGATTGGGTTCCCAAGTCGTGAAAAAATTTAAAGGAAGCTATGAGGACATGAGTGCCAAGGCGTGCTATGGAATGCTAAGATGTGTCAAATAATGCGAAAGTATGTCAAACATGCTAAGATGTGCCAAGTGATAAGGCATAACAAGATGTGAAAGGGTGTGTGAATGTGTGCCAGGGACATTCAACTCAAAAAAAGGGAAAAAAAATTTAAACTACAAGGAAATGAACACATAATAGGGTTAATAAGTTATCAATTTACCTTTTCCAGGAGGGGCATGCTAGGCACACCAACACTAGGTGCCACTAGGTGCCAATAGGTGCCAAGTGAAAAGTCTTAGTGCATTCTAAGTGCAAAGTCTTCCTTTGTTGCTTCTCATCTACTTTCCAACAGTTGATCTCAAATAAATTTAATATTAAACCATGCAAAATTATACCAAGGAATGTCAATGTATTCCATACATGCTAAGAATTTCCAAGCAGAAACACGTGCCAAGTGCCAATATGTGTCACAGAGTGTTATACATGCTATGATGTGGAAGGGAATGTTGAAGAGTGCTAAGGTGTTCTAGAGAGTGCTAATGCATGTTGAGGAGTGTTAAGGAGTCTAGGACAAAACATTAAGGAAGCACTACATCAAAATTCATGGAAGTTAATGAATACGAGGAATGTGTGCCAAGGACTAGTGTTAATGAGTGTTAGTTGTCATGCCAAGGAGGGAGTGAAAAGGTATGATAAGGATTGGTAAGGCATGCTAGGGAATATCAAGGCGTGTCAAGAAGTTTCAAAGTGTGCTTGGGAGTTCCAGGGTGTGCTAATTATATGTGCCAAATAGTGCCAATACATGCCAGGTACTAAGGATGTGAAAGGTGCCAGGGTATTTCAATATGTGTCAAGAAGTTTCAAGGAAACAAAAGGAAGAACCAATAAGAGGGTTAATAAGTCAGGACTTTATATTTTTCAAAAGGGGCATGCTAACCACACTAATAATAGGTCCCAATACATGCCAAGTGGTAGTGTGTGCCAAGTGCTAATGTATGTCAATGCATTTAACCAAGGTGTTCCAGGGCATGATAGGAGAGTTCTATGTTGAGCTAGCACATGGCACCATTTTCTTGGGTGTCAGTGTCATGAAAATATGTTTTATGTGCAAAGATGTTCCAAGACATGTGAGGTTCTAAGAAATGTTAGTGTGTACCAAAGCATTAATTTAAGGTGTGCCCAAATTGTTGAGGAGTGTTAGGTCTTTCTCATTAATAGAATTGATAGAACTTGATTATGTATTAAATAATATATTTCCTACACACACTATTGGGACTTTATCTAAAGAGAATTTTCGAGATAATAAACTTAACAGATATGAATCATGTGTTGACTCATAGGAAAACTCTATTCAACTAGTCATTACTTGAGGGAAATGATACACACTAATTTCTTCTTAAAAAATTGATTGAATATAACCATTATCGCCTTGGACATATTATAAAAAATACTCCACAATAATGGTATTAAATCATCATCTTTTGACAAAAAATATATTAACAAGAACATAACGTCATCAAAAACTCATTGGAATGATCAATGGTGACGAATTTTTTTTGAACATCACTAAAAGTAACAAAAATAGCATTGGTGAGGGTCATTAAAAGTTTGTCACTAGAAGTGTCACCAAAGAGAGAATTAGTGATGGGCCTTTAACGACCCTCATCAAAAGTGTCATTGAAAATTTCTTTGGTGACGGACCTTAAAGGACCATCACTATATACACTTACAACGACGTTTTTTTAAGGACCGTCACCATATGTGGAATTGGTGACGGACCTTAAAGGTTTATCACAAGCATGACCCTCACCAATGTCATTTTTTTCTTGTAGTGTCTCCATGTCAAAGATGGATAGCGTAGAATCATGGGGGTTGATTCCACCAATGGCCGAAAGTAGAGGTTTCCTTTGCACTGGACAAGTTTGCATAATTCGAGAGCAGACATAGCTGATGGTGCTTGCGCCAAATTTTCTACAGTGTTGTAGTTTCAGGCAGCATGTGCAAAGGTGTTATGAGTCATGCGTCAAAGTGTCCCTTTGGGGGGACGAATCGTAGGGTCAGCGACAGGCATTTCGATATGCAGATTATTGGGTGTCAGGGGATTCAAACTGGTACTAGATTCTTGAGTATCAATGATAGGATTTCCATATAGTTTGGCTCATGTTTGGAGTTCAATACTTTCAACGCCATAAATGGGGGACGATCCTTCACCGAAAAGATGTGCACAACCGTTGCCCCTTTGTGGGGGTTGTGGTGGGTTTTGCAACCATGTGTTGTTGTTGTTGTTGTGGATTAGGGAAGGGATTATGAAGGACGGAAGGTGTCCTCCCAGAGTCCTTGTTTGTGATAAAATCTGTGCATTCCTGTAGCTGAGGACATTTTTATGTCAAGTGGTCCTCTGCACAAATTCTGCAAGGAAATTTCATGGGTTTCTCCTTTCCCTTTTCGGTTTTAGCAGTTTTTTTCTGATTGGGATTATTCTGATTATCCGACTACTCTTCCGAAGAAGAGGTATTTTTCTTGTTCTTCTTGTTATTGCCACTAGGTTTTTGGGAATATTGCACAGAATCTACCTCAGCGGTAGGAAGAGTAGTCGATTAGTTAGGGGAAGTGGCAATTGAAGATGGCTGGGAGGTTTGCCCACTAGGATTTTTTATGGCTATGCCAGAGATTTCACCAACGAGGCCGTTGGCATGGACTCTAGGTTTTTGCGTAGAGGGAGGATTCTGATTACCAGTGGCAAGGGGGAGTAAATCATATAGCGTGCTGGATTGCGAATAGATTAATCTAAATGCTATGCACGGCGAATAAATTGATCTTCTGTGACCACACCAGACAAATAAATTTCTTTAGCTAGGGTTGGTAAGAGTGACTTACAAAACCAGTTAGATAAGAGATGATCTGAGATTGGTGCTTTGACCAACCTCCTCCTATGTCTCCATTCATGCTTGTGATCAAAGATGTGGGTGGCGGTGTCTTGGCACAATGAGGTTAAAAGTTCCATGCTGGTTTCATATCTAATAGGTAATTGGAAGTTCTTGAAAAATTTCATAGCTAAGGCACCAAAAGTTTTGACGACCCCACATGATAACTCAATGTACCATTTGGCAGCGTTTCTTGTGAGAGTGCAGGGGAAAAGTTGAAGCTGGATGCTATCATCCACCATGGATTTAGAAATAGACCATAGATGAAAGGTGGTGATGTGCATAGCCGGATCGTCCCCTTGTTTCCCATCGAATTTAGGGTTGTCAGACAGAATCTTGTGCGGTACTAGAGGCCAGAGTGGGTTGTGGTTGATGGGATTATTGGTCATTTTGTAGATGTAGGGGATGTCTAGAGCTGCCAAAAATGGCAATTGTGTGTTTTCCCCTGGATATAGCCAAGGAAGTATTGGCTGACTATTTGGACTGTAGGGTCCGCCCATCAATGTGTTACCAATAGATAAGTAGGACTTTGTTGATAAAATTTCCCTGTGGGTGGGGGTGTAGGGGTGTATGGTTGCTGTCCATAGGGTATATTATATTGGGGGGCGAACTGTTGGTTTCCCCTAGTGTAAAAGTTACCCCTTTTCCAAATGGATTTTGGGATTGGTTTTCCCATATGGACACGATAGAGCTAGCTGAAGGCATACTACTATTCGCATAGTTAAGCAACGACATAGACCCTACACTAGAAGTTTGACCACTTAAAGGAACAACGTTAACAATAGGTTTTCTTGTTTGTCCTAATGACTACAGGGGTACCAAAGTGCCCCCATCATATGTGTGTTGGTGACACTACCCCCTAGCATCATGGCCAAGGGGTTTGAACTCAGCAAAGGGTTCCAACTGAAAGGGTTGCTAAAAGGAACTGAAGTAGCCTCGCTCGCGGGAGCAGGAACCGTGGGTCCCAGTGTAGTCACCATAGGAGTAGATCCCGAAGGATTCGTAGGTCCACTAATAGTTGTGGTGACCGTAGTGCTGGGACTGGGCATAGGCTGGCTACTAGGGTTGCCGATCATTGGTGTAGAACTGACTACCAGCAAGGAAGATGGTGGAGAACCTGAGTTGGTTTCCATTGGCATCGACCCCATGGGTGCCAGGTGTGAAACAGATGTTGGTGCAGCCGAAGACATATCTTGGCTTGGTGTAACCTGAACTAACACTGGCACTGATGGGTCAGTGAGAGGAGGATTGCAAAGAGGTACGACTCCTTCCGTAAAAGGATCCTCTGGAAACTCTGTGTGATATGGGGCTATGTGAAAATTAGGGGTTGTCACTAGAGACTGCTCTTCTGAAGAAGGCATGGGCTTACCAAGACTCAACTCCTCCTCCGGTGTTAATAAAGGGAGACCTTGCTATTGTCGAGACAGATGGAAAGGGTCAAAGGTCGCCACGATGACCTGTTTATTTTTAGAAAATTTTAATTATTTGTGATGTATTATAAAGTCTCAGTGATAGTAAACACACACCTAAAAAATAAAAATAAAAAGGACTTTCTAAAATCAATCGATAAGCAGCCAGAACAGGGTGGCCCTGAAATATTCCATTAGCATGCAACTAATTGGAATATTGAATTTTTCTTTTGTCACCTAACAATTGAATAAATGGGTAAGAAGGCCCATGCATATCAAAAACAAGAATAAAATCCCTCATGTTGTGAAAAGGGATCATGATACTAGCTGGATTTTACACTCTTATGTGTGAATAAGGACAAATGCATGTGGACAAGGTCAAGTTTGACCAACTCAATAGCATTGGTATGAGAGGAGGAGATCATCCATAGAGACAACACAGTGCAAGTAGGGGGAATATTCCTTGGTGGAGGAAACCCTAATGAGTGGGGCCCAAGGCAAGAAGGCTCACATTTGTTTAAAAGGAGGGCAAGGCAACCATAGGAGGAAATGAATTGAAGATTGGATTTTTGGTCTGCATTACTATTATGCTTTCTTCAACTGGTTAGTTGAGATTGCAGTGCTGATTAGCACAAGGCATTCATGTTTAGGAATTCCTTCTCCTTTCAAGAGAGGCCTCTTAGGGGAGCATTGTACTTCAGTTTTCTACACTTAGGCTTCAGGCCAAGCCACCTCCTCTACACCGTTATTTCTGCTGAATTATAATGTTGTGTTGCAGGGTGTTGCAATGGAGGGTGCAAAACACCGCTTCCAGAGCTTGTTTTCCAGAGGGGGAAGCCTCTCTTCCTTTGTGAGATCAGTGAGGAGGAATTTGAGCTGATTTTTAGATCTTGGCATTTGGCTAATGTATTTTCCATCACCTACAACATAGTACCTGTTGGTCGCTTTAATTGTTTTAACAATTCAAGCTCCACATAAATTGTCAACCCGAGAAGGTCTGTTTATTCCAAAGACAACCACGCACTGGATATGCTCAATTCCAAAAGCAAAAATAATGTTGTAGTAAAATTCACACAATTATTAATCATACAAATCTAATTATTCACACCCTGTTTTAACAAAGCTAAATCTATTTATGTTATAGTAGAAGCAATTCCTCTATTGCAGTTCTTTTAAGAATCCTAATGAAAGGAAATTACTCTGCAGGAAAGGAAACCAATCAACCATAACAGGGAACAGGACCCTATTCCTTCAAATAGGAACTTCAGCACCTGCTGCCTGACACTAATCACACCGTAGAAAAGATAAATTCAAGAAAACAGGACCCTATTCCCATGAACAGGAACCTTCAACACCTGTCTCTTGTTTCTAATCACACTGCAGGAAAAATAAAGTCAATCAATGGGAACATGACCCTATTCCTTTGCATAGGAATCTTCAGCACCTGCTTCCCAACATCAATCATACATTCAAACAGATAACAGAAAAAGATCTCTTGGCTTCTTTAAGAATGAATGTACCAAACTCATGCAGCGTTTAAAGGAAACAGAATGCTTAATGAATTACAGAACTATGCAACTGATGTTTCAGCAAACAGAATTAAATTAAGGTGCAAATATCATAAAGAAAATCAACAAACTACAGGAATAGTCGGGTGAATCTTGTGATGAAGGCAGGCCCTTTCCTTCTCACAAGATTCCCCAGGGAAAGAGTTAAATTGAAGCGCTCAAAAGGAACCTTTATTCATCTGTCAAAAAGGAATGATACATTACAATGGAGTCTAGCTCCTTTCCGCTCAAAACAATGTTCTCCTGTAGTTTCTAACTCCCCTTATAATGATGATGTCTCCTCTTTTTAAAGAGGAGACATCTATTATAGTTACATCAGAGAAAATCTATGTTTATCCAAATCTGTTCTTCTTTCTTAAAACAGGGCCCTTCTATTCTTCCATAGAAAGATATTGTTACAACAGATGCAGAAAAAGTACTGGCTTCAGAATAATCCGTGTAACCACTCCTTGCTTGTCTTCATCTTGTTTCCATTGTTCCCAAAATACTCTTCCAGAATCGCAAATCACGAGTAGTGACGGAATTTGCGTGCTCGCTGACTGTTTCAGCAACGGAGTCGATTGTTTCAACAACGGCCGATCATTTCAGCACAGCACGTTCCTTATCATAAATTATCTGCGATCTTTTAGACTTGTGTTAGCAACAATCTACCTTCGATTAATGATGAAATATAAGAGTAATATGGAATTATATGTAAATAGATTAAATATATAGTAAAGAGGAGGATTTCATATACCTTTGGATAAAGTGAATGAAAATGATGATGGAACCCTTTTTAAATATAGTTATAAAGGGTAAGGTGGTGTCAATATGTATGGTAAAAATGGTACATTGTGAGGTCATAACATCCCCCCCAGCTGAAAGGGTTGCATGTCCTTAGGCAACTCTCAGTTTGAGTCAGAGTCTGAGTACTGACTCTATGTATGCACGTTGCTCAAGCAGTAACTGGAGAAGGTGGCTTCTGTCGAAGCTCAGAATCCTTGATTGTTCTGCAATTGCTGCCATGATACTGCCTCATCCCTATTAGCCAATTGGTAGTGAGACTGGTATTTTTCTGTCGGCATCCATAAGATCTGGAAGTGAAAATGATAACCAATCCAGTTCTCTCCACAATGTCGAATGCATCTGATGTAGTTTGGTACCCTGGATAGTGCAGCTTTAAGATTATCAGGGCTAAAAGGGTGATACTCTTGTCTTTCCTTACATGACTGTTGCCAGAACATAGTGTTGGCCTTCAAGGCAGCAGTTTCCTTCACTCTGATTAGCTGTAGACACTTTAGAAGTGTTGAGGCTTGCAGTTGTTGTATGTAGCGGTGCATTCCTGGCTTCTGCAAGAATCAGTGATATTCTGCTACAAACATGGCCGGATTTGAAGGTTCCGATCTAATCCAAAGGAGGCGATTCTCCTCATTATGCCTACTTGCAATAAAAGCAGTTTGCCATGTGATCTGATTGGAAAGAAATGAAACAAATGCCCTCATTTGTACATCACCTACAATTGGAGTGAGATTGACCTGTCTATTCTCAGGCATAGCCTCATTATGGAGATAAAGTTCACATAACAAATGTTGGTCACTAGCAGGGGCCTCAGCAAATGTTTTAACAAATTTTTCCGCTGTGAGAAATTCATGAGGTCTCCCATCCTTAATTTCCTTCAATTGAAAATAAACAAGACATTCAGAGAGGAAGAGAGAATAATTCAAGGAGGGTTTCCGGGTGGCCAACAATTTTTGCACTAATGAAAACATAAAAACCAACTTTTCCTTTAATTCCTTGACTTCTTTCTTAGAATCCTTGAGCTGTTGCAGTGTCTGTTCCCAAATATCCCAGTAGGCATACATCTGATTCTGCTAGGCCAACTTATGATGCTGCAATATTTTATCTTGATCCACAGCATACTGTTTCTTCCAGTTATTCATTATTTCTAATTGTTTCCATGGAAAGGTCTGTGTCCCGGCATTATAAGTACTGGGTTGGGGCATTGTCTGAGTAGCTGAGCTGACTAACACAGGGCAGGATATTGCAAAATCTCTTTCGGTAATAATCACATATAATGGAACGTTGTCGACGTGTTTCGAACCAACCAGTGTGGTTCATCATCAGGACTAGGTTTGGTTTCTTTTTCCAGACTTTTTGAGGGCCCTACTGGTTCTTTTGTGACAGTAGGGCGTTCTTCTTTAATTGCAGTTGATGTAGATGCCTCAGGTACCTGAATTTTGACTATTTTGTATCCTGCCTATTGGTAAATGTTACCACACTCATGGCACATGTATTCTCTGCATGGATCCTTCTTTTGTGCTGATGCTGTGTGTGCCAGCATGTAGAGATTCAATTCTCTATCAAAGGCTTCTCATGCCATGATCAATTATTTCTTATAGGCCTCTAGTTCTGACTTCAAAAACTCATTTTCCTCCAATAAAGATGCCATAGTGTGTGAACCCTGTGTGCTGGTTGATTCTGCTGGAGTTGTCTGCTGATCCACAGCTGTAGCTGGTTCTTGTGTTGCAGCTACAGCTGGTTTCCTTGTATTATCATGCTTGGTGTATGATTTTTGTACCTCAGTAGCTGGTTCTTGTGTTTCAGCTTCTGGGTAAGTAACTGGTTCTTGTGGAGAAGTTACTGTTTGAGTAGTAAATGATGTCATCTTACCCCGGGCAACTGGTTCTTGTGGAGCAGTGCCGCAGGATGAGACGGGTAATGGTTGGGGAATTTGGAATGGTGATGAGGATTGAAGTTTTAACAGGATAGTCGCAGGGTCAGGGGAAATGGGAGTGACTTCAGTTTCAACAGTCATTTTCATTTTCCTCCTAGGTAGGAAAGCAGAGAAGTCAGTGACTTTCCTTTTCTTTGTAGGAGAAGATTCTTTTCTAGGGGAAGGGCTTTCGAAAGAAGTGAAAACTTGGGATGTGGCCCTTGTTTGTCGTTTTGAGACAGAGACTGTTGGGGTTCGTCTCTTTCTTTTATGAGTAGGGGGAGATGGGGGTGTTTGAGAGTCATCGCTAGAGATATGAACAGTGGGAAGGGGTGACTCTACTAAGTGGGATGAACTTGGGGGTAGGTCAACTGGTTCTAAGGATGGAATCACTGGGGGGTTAGGGATATCATCTAGTTTCCTTTCATAAGAACTCTCAGGAGTTTCTTGGGAACTTCCGGCTTGTTGGGGAATTTCGGCTTGCTGGGGAATGAGGAGTGGATTATTCAGAGGGGGATTTTGCTGAGAAAAACCCCTCTGAATTAATAATTGACATAAGCGATGATGGGTAAGGGATAATAATGGGAATTTTACCCGTCTACAGTAATATGACATGTTTTTGATACATCCAAGCAGATAATAAGGAATATTAACTAATCGACCATGCCGCAAATGATTCATTAAAACGAAGTCGTGTTGATAAACTACCTGGTAATGCCCCTCGCATGTCAAATAGTGCTTGATGAATTCAGCTACTGTTGGCCATGGGTGAGGTAATGAATGCAGACTTATACCGCGGCCTTTATGTTCAATCCGTTCCTCTGGAAGAAGGAAGTCTTGCTGTGCATTTAAAATGACTTGTTTCCTGCTGAACCAGCGAGCACCTGTAACCGGCAACCCTGAAACTTGTGCTATATCTTCCTCTGTGACCGAAATTCGGACCCCTTGAACCACTGAGTAGTCTTCCTGAAAATTCTGCGCAAACTCTAAAACTTGTTGAGGATCAAATTCTCCTAACCTTTCGAAGTATGTTGTCCATCCTGCCTGCTGAAAAATTTGGTAGGCCTCCGGGAACAATTCAAGAAGAGTTATCGAACCAGGCTCATGTCTGATAGCCGAACCTCCCATAGCTACTAACTTGAGTCACATGCAGAGGCGCAGAGAACAGAAACACAGGCTTTGGTCAAGCTAATCATTGCAACAGATGATATGGAGTCTCAATGACGGTGGAAATAATGGATATGAAGAGTGACGGTGGATTGGATGGTGTGGAATGATGATTCAGTTTTCGAAATTCCCCCCTTACGTATGATGAAATGATGTTTAAGTGTGCGGGGATTGTAATCATTATGAGCAAGATCCTCTCTTTAAAATATTATTTAACTGTATTACAAAAAAAACCACATACCTTATATTTTTACCTTTGTTTTTATAATTCGAAGTATAGAGTGCTTCATAATGGCTTGATATTGATGGAAGAATCTTTAAATTTCTCTGGAATGTAGAAACAGGAGCATATCAGGATCTGCTCAACACTGAATAATATTCACCCAAGGGATCTGAAGAATAAAAGTGGAGAACTGAAAGACTTGTATATCAGAGGAAAGAAATGGTGTTTTAATAATGAAAAGATGAATGACAAGTTGCCGAAAGTGGTGTTTCAGCAATGGAAAAATGAGTGACATGTTGCTGAAAGTGGTGTTTCAGCAAAGGGAAAAATAAGGAGAATGGGATATAATGACTTTGGGTTTAAGACAAGTGGGGGAAGTATTTGCTAAGGGATAATTTTAGCAGTAAGGAACGGGAAATACTAGCTGAAGGATGATATTTCAGGAATGGTAGAAGTGGGAAAATGGAAAAAGGAAAAATGTAGAAATGGGATAAAAGGGATATTGCTAGGAAATGGGTTGAAATGAAGGGAACAAGCTTCTGTGATTGAAGCTTCAGATCTTCTTGTGATGAATCTGTCCTCCTTAATGAGTTCTTCCATAATCTGCAAAATTCAATTGTAACATGCCAACCCTTGACAGGGATTATTAGTTTTAAATCTAATCTAATGCTAGAAATACAATGCAGAAAATTAAATGTTGTGAGGAGCAGAAGACTCCCCTAGAAAAAGATAATGTGTATCAGTCATGCAAGCAGCCTTGAAATCCTCTTTAGAAACAGGGCGCTGGTACAAACGAAGCCTATGACCATTTACTAGTAGAGGTGTTTTAGAATCATCAATTGTTAAAAGTCTTACTGTTCCATTAGGAAAAATAGCATCTACTTCATATGGTCCAAGCCATCGTGTACGTAGCTTACCCTGGAAAATTTTCAAACCGAGAGTCATACAATAAGGCCCAATTACCTTTTTGGAACTGCTTGTGTTTGATAATTTTATCATGCCACTTCATTCTTTGTTGTTGAATCATGGTTGTTTGGTGAATGGCATATAATCTCTTTTCATCCAATTCAATAAGCTGCTGCAACCTAGCTGTCTGCACATCAGTCAAATCAAGATTAACAGCTAAAGCAGTTCTTAGAGTTTTAATTTCAAATTCCACAGGAAAAACAACATTTTTACCATAAACCAATTCATAGGGAGAAAAACATGTAGTGTTTCTCCAAGTAGTTCTGTAAGCCCATAGTGCTTCAGGGAGCCTCTGAGACCAATCCTTCCGGTTGTCCTTCACTGTTTTAGTTAGAATGGCTTCTAATACTTTATTTGTGCTTTCCACTTGCCCATTGGCCTGGGGGTGGTATGGTGTAGTCATTCTATGATGAATATGATATTTCTGAAGGGTAGACTTAAAACCATGAGAATTGAATGGAGGTCCTCCATCTGTAACTAGCTCTCTAGGAATTCCAAATCTAGTGAAGATTTATTCAAATAAGAAAGCTAGGATAGCTTCTTCATTGGCTCTAATAAGTGCTTTGGCCTCCACCCATTTAGTCATATAGTCTGTAGAGACTAATATATAAGTTCTTTGATTGGATGGAGGATTAATGGGTCCTATGAAATCCAAGGCCCATCTTTCAAATGGTTCAAAAACTACCTGGGGGTTTAATGGCATTTGATCTCTATGATTGGGTTGACCCATTCGCTGGCAGTTGTCACAAGCCCTCACATATTTCTTTGCATCCTTAAATAATGAGGGCCAATAGTAACCCATCCTCAAAATTTTGTGTGTTGTTCTTTTATCAGCAAAATTCCCTCCGCAAGGGCCATCATGACAAGCTTTTAGTATGTCATACACTTCATCCTCCCTAATGCATCTTCGGATTTCCTGATCAAGCCCTGTATAGAAAAGACACCCACTTATCCAGCTATACCTGGCACTTTGTTGAACAATTCTTCTTTTTTCTCTGTATGACAGGTGTGATGGTAATTTTCCTGCAACCAAATAATTGGCAATATCTACATACCATGGAGAGTGAGCAGAAACTGCAAACAAATACTCATCAGGAAAAGAATCATCTACTGGAATATCATTATCAGTTTTTAACCGTGAAAGGAAATCGGCCACCACATTTTCTTTACCAGGCCGATCTACAATTGTGATATCAAATTCCTGCAGTAATAATAGCCATCTGGTAACTCTAGCATTTGTAACAGATTTGTTCATTAAATACTTAATAGCCGAGTGATTAGTGTGGACAAAAGTAGAATAACCAGTGATATAATGTCGAAATTTATTAATGGCATAAATTACTGCAAGAAACTCCTTTTCGGTAACTGTATAATTAAGCTCAGCAGGGGTCATGTTCTTACTGATAAAGTAGATAGCATAAGGAAGATGATTCTCCTCTTGTCCCAAGACAGCTCCTATTGCAGTGTCTGAAGCATCAGAAGATATATGAAAAGGGAGGGCCCAATTAGGTCCCCTCAAAATAGGAGCAATAGATAACTGATGCTTGAGTTCTACAAAGGCTTTCTGACAAGGATTAGTCCACTTAAATTCAACATTTTTCATAAGCAACACAAATAATGGAGAAGCTATCTTAGAAAAATCTTTAATAAATCTTCTGTAATATCCAGCATGTCCTAGAAAACTTCTCACATCAGTTTGTGTTTTAGGAACAGGAAAGTTCTGAATGACCAATATTTTAGATGGGTCTACCTGAATACCTTGAGATAAAATAAAATGTCCAAGCACTACTCCTTCACTCATCATCATATGACATTTTTCAGTACTTAGGGAGAGATGAGCTTGTATACAACGTTTAAGTACCTTCTCAAGATTTTGTAATGCATCTTCAAAAGACACACCATAAGGAGTAAAATCATCCATAAATATTTCCATAGAGTCATTCAGAATATCAGAAAATATTCCTATAACATCCCTCTGAAAATTTGCTGGTGCATTACATAGCCCAAATGGAAGAACTCTATAAGCAAAAGTTCCCCAAGGACTAGTGAAAGTGGTTTTGTCCTGGTCTTGGGGTGCAATTCTAATTTGGTTATACCCACTGAATCCATCTAGAAAAGAAAAGAATTTCTTCCCTGACAGACTATCCAACACCTGATCAATGAAAGGCAAAGGAAAGTGATCCTTTTGAGTAGCTTTGTTTAAGCTCTGTAATCAACACATACTCTCCATTTCCCGTTTTTCTTAGGGACAATTACCAATGGGGAAACCCATTCACTGTCAGATATGGGGTATATAAATCCTGCATTCAGAAAGTTCTTCTTTAACAATTTCCCGTAAATTAGGGTTCATTCATCTTTGGGGTTGACAGACTGGTCGGCATCCTTCTTTAATATAAATTCGGTGAGTACATAGTTCAGAAGAGATTCCTTTCATATCCGTGTAATCCCATGCAAATGCTTCCTTATTTTCACGTAATAACTTCATTAACTGCTGTGTTTCAGCAACTGTTAGATCGGGATTTATGTTTAATGTCTTGCCAGGTTCAATTTCAACTGTTATGCTTTTAGATGAGATGGTGGTTAATGTCTGAGATAAGTCTTCAGATTCAATCTTTTCTTGGGTATCTGTTTCAAAAATTGCAGTTAATTGATTGTGTGTTTCAGCAATTACAGAGGAAGGTTCACAAATAAAATTATTAATTATTTCATCCTCTGTATTGTCTTTAAGAGTTAAGGCTTGTCCGATAGTTAAAATGGGCTGAATAGCATTATCATCATAATCCATCCATATAGAATCTTCATTATTAATTATGGGTGTAGCATGAGGGTAAAGAGTAAGTTGTTTGGTTTCATAACCATTAGAAATTGTCATAGAACCAGATCTGCAACTGATAAAGGCATCGGCTGTGGCCAGCCATGGCCTCCCCAGAATTAAAGGATGTCCCCCCAGCTTTGTTTTAGTTTGCAATACAACAAAATCAGCTGGGTAATTCCAGGATTCAACTGAGATAAGTAGATCTTCAACAACTCCTTCAGGTTTAATTGTAGAACGGTCAGCCAACTCTAGAATGGTAGGTGTATCTTTGATTGTGTTATTCAGCTGTAACAATTGTGAAGTTTCAAGAGTCATTATGTTTATTGCAGCACCTAAATCTACCAGAACTTGAGGAATCATTGTTTTACCAATTTGAACTGTCACGGTAGGATGGTCAGGGTCACCATATTTCACGGGAGGGGTTTTTTCGGACATTAATGCAGATAAATCACCCATCACATGTACTGTAAGGGGATCTTTAGTTTTCCTACCAGGTTTCTTAACACAAATATCCCTTATGGTTCTGGCATAAATTGGTACATCTCTCAGTGCCTGTAAAAGTGGAATTTTAACATACAAGTTTTGCAATTCCCCTAAAATATTAAAAGCAGGTGTTTCAGGCGTTCTAGTTAAAACTAAACGCTCGGGGAATGGTGGTTCTGTTATTTCAATACCCTTGTTAGAGGGTGGTTGTGCTTTCTTATGTTTCTCAGTTTCCTCTTTATCAGAATTAGAAGAGGTTATGTCATCAATAATAGGCTCTACTATTTTCCTGGATCTCAAATGAATATCATTACATTGCATAGTAGGAAATATAGGCTGATTCTGAATATCAATGACTTGCACAACTTTATTATTGGGGTTAGGATTTGGTTGCACAGGTAGCTGGGGTCTCATTTGGTTATTTGGCGGAGCATTTGATGGCAGAGGAAGTGGTTGTTGAAATTGAGGAAATTTATTTGGATACGGGAGTTGTTGGCTTCTCCAATTTGAATTCCAAGGGTTAAAAGAAGATGGCTGCTGTGGGGGCCAAGGAGTCCACATTGTAGGATCAAAAAAGGGAGGGTTTGATTGTTGCATGGGTGGGAAATTCATTTGATTAAATCTCTGTATATTGTACTGCAGCCTTTCTACGTAGTCCTCCAGATTCTCGTCCGGCTTTTGTGCCATATTGAATAGTTCATCCTTCTTTTCTCTCGTCCGAAAGTAGTCTTGATATTTAAGCAGAAATTTCTGTTTCATCTATTCCCATGTTGTGATTACCTGGCTCCCAAGGCTCATAAACCATCTTAAAGCATTTCCTTTTAATGTTGCTCGAAACAGTTTCAACTTTTGAGCATTAGTAACATAATCATAACTTCTACATAATATATCAAATTCAAAAAGAAATTAATCTGGATCTTCAGAGGATAAACCATGGAAGTTAGGTAAAGCTGACAATGGAATGTTCTTCATAGGAGTTGCTCCTCTAGGGAGATCACTGATAGGAAATCCCAAGGTAGAGAGAGAATTTTCATCCTTTCCTTCTCCTTCACGATCTACCATGTCCTCCACCAAAGAAGCCTTCGTTGTTTCCTTCCATTGGCTGTTCTCCTACTGCACTTGCTCGATCATCAAGATCTTCTACTGGCTCCTCAATGTTTTCCACTAGTCGTCCAGTACTCTCTATTATCTCCTCAACGTGCTCTGCTGATTTGCTAGCACTTTCTTTTGACTCTCCAGCACTGACTGCTGGTTCTTTAATCACCGGCTCCTCTATGTTTTCAGGACCCACAACTTCCTCTATTTTGTAATCTGATTGAGGGGAGTGCTGAAGTTTTGGTCTTCGAGAACTTAATCTCTGTGATGATTCAGCCTTTGATACAATCTCGTCAATGAAAGTCTTTCTTCCTCCCCTTCCTTTGCCCTTGCCACCTGTAGGATTAGTTTTCTTTTGGGTTCCGCGTCCTCTCATACAATCTGCACATCTAGAAAGAAAATATTAATGCTTTTGAAATCTATAATTGCCTTCCCCGGCAACGGCGCCAAAATGTTGGCCGCTTTAATTACTTTAGCGATTCAAGCTCCACATAAATTGTCAACCCGGGAAGGTCTGTTTATTCCAAAGGCAACCACGAACTGGATATGCTCAATTCCAAAAGCAAAAATAATGTTGTAGTAAAAGTCACACAATTATTAATCATACAATTCTAACTATTCACACCCTGTTTTAACAAAGCTGAAGTCTACTTGTGTTACAGTAGAAGCAATTCCTCTATTGCAGTCCTTCAAGAATCCTAATGAAAGGAAATCACCCTGCAGGAAAGGAAACCAATCAACCATAACAGGGAACAGGACCCTATTCCTTCAAATAGGAACTTCAGCACCTGCTGCCTGACACTAATCACACTGTAGAAAAGATAAATTCAAGAAAATAGGACCCTATTCCCATGAACAGGAACCTTCAGCACCTGTCTCCTGTTTCTAATCACACTGCAGGAAAAATAAAGGCAATCAATGGGAACAGGACCCTATTCCTTTGCACAAGAATCTTCAGCACCTGCTTCCCAACATCAATCATACATTCAAACAGATAACAGAAAAAGATCTCTTGGCTCTTTTAAGAATGAATGTACCAAACTCATGTAGCGTTAAAGGAAACATAATGCTTAATGCATTACAGAACTATGCAACTGATGTTTCAGCAAACAGAATTAAATTAAGGTGCGAATATCATAAGGAAACTTAACAAACTACAGGAATAGTCGGTTGAATCTTGTGATGAAGGCGGGCCCTTTCCTTCTCACAAGATTCCCCAGGGAAAGAGTTAAATTGGAGCGCTCAAAAGAAACCTTTATTCATCTGTCAAAAAGGAATGATACATTACAATGGATTCTAACTCCTTTCCGCTCAAAAACAATGTTATACTGTAGTTTCTAACTCCCCCTTATAATGATTATGTCTCCTCTTTTTAAAGAGGAGACATCTATTACAGTTACATCAGAGCAAATCTATGTTTATCCAAATCTTTTCTTCTTTCTTAAAATAGGGTCCTACTCTTCCATAGAAAGACATTGTTACAACAGATACAAAAAAAGTATTGGCTTCAGAATAATCCGTGTAACCACTTCCTTGCTTGTCTTCATCTTGTTGCCATTGTTCCCAAAATACTCTTCCATAATCACAAATTACGAGTAATGACGGAATTTGCGTGCCTGCTGACTGTTTCAACAACGGAGTCTACTGTTTCAGCAACGGCCGGTTGTTTCATCACAGCACATAAATTATCTACGATCTTTTAGACTTGTGTTAGTAACAATCTACCTTCAATTAATGATGAAATATAAGAGTAATATGGAATTATATGTAAACAGATTAAATATATAGTAAAGAGGACGATTTCATATACCTTTGGATAAAGTGAATGAAAATGATGATGGAACCCTTTTTAAATATAGTTATAAAGGGTAAGGTGGTGTCAATATGTATGGTAAAAATGGTACATTGTGAGGTCCTAACAGTACCTTGCAGGGAACTGCGTCATTTTTCACAGAGTTGCAGTGAGGGGGTTAAGACCCTTGATTTTGTGCTAGTTTCTTAGGGAAAGGGCCAACCCTTCTTCCGAAAAGCTAGTAAGGAGGATTTCCAGACACCTCATGTATTATTCAGCCACATGTATGCAAATTTGCAGTGGAGCTGCATGATTCTATATCTAGATCTGTAGATCTTTTTTTTTATTTATGCTTTCATGAAACCCTTGTCGGGTTATCTTTCCTTTGTATAAAAGTGGCTAGATCTCCATTTTCTTGGCTATTTAAACAATACAAATTCAGATCTATTGTTATCAATATTATTGTTGCAGTAAACCTCATGTAATTACACTGTCACTTGCTTCAGTAAATCTGTGGGGTACAAGTCATGGGGTTTGGGGTGTTTTAAGACATATTGAGGCTGGGAGATCTGTTTAGCATATCTAAAGGGATTTTTTTCTAATATCCTTCTGTATATAAGGGCCATAATACATTATTTTTGGGATCCAAGTCCTGTTTCTCCATTCTATATTGTAATTTTCTAGGAATAATGTTTTTATGGTCCATATTGCTGCATTTCCCCACTTTGGGATGATATAGTGGAACATATTTTTGCTGTTATAAAATTCATTTGATGGATATGTGTTCCTCTCACATTTTATGAGGTAATTTATCACTGCTATTTCCAAAATTGTGTTCACATATTGCTGCATCCCCATTTTGGGATATGACAGGCCCCGTTTGAGTACTACCATTTGCTGGAGATGAAACCCAGTATCACAATGGCACACAAACAGGTTTAGTCATAAAAAAAGTTATGGTTACTCTAGATCTTTGCCCAAACCTCATACAATAGGTGTAAGCACTATCGTGAAGATAAGTACCCTCCTAAAGACTGAAGACAAAGTAGGTCTGTTTGTTTTAGGTACCAAGAAAGCCTGTCCCAGTCACCTCATGTAAGTCCCTAAAAATTTTGGCAACTAAAGATACCTCAAATCATAGAAATCAAAAAGGGGGTCATGATTTTAGACAACATGCTATATGGGCAGAATGCCTAGACCCCTGATCTAGTTTCGACATCCCCGAAGCAGGGAAAATTTTAAGGATGGGTGTTTATCTTAAAGTTTAAAAACCTAGCGAATCTTAGTAGTCCCCAATATGTGAGTTGTAAAATTCTTGAGGTTCTTTTGTAAAAATATTTAGTTTTGTAATCATTTTATATAGTATATATAATTTTTTGGCGATTTTTAGTGTAAAATGTTTTAATACTATAAAATTTGGGCAAATCAATTTAAAAAAAATGGGAATTACCGAATCTTTCTTTTTGGAAAGAGCATGGAAAATTATCCCACCTGCGAATATTAGCCCCTAAAATTTTCCATGTCCTAAAGGGAATCCCAATATATAGCATGCCCCTTTGAATGCACTCGAAGGTGGGCTACCTTCTCATGCACCCTGGTGTTTTCTGACACTTAACTCTGGTGGTAGTGGAGTGGTCCCGATAATATGAGTGCAATAGTATTTCACTTATTAATGACTCTAGTTTCAATGTTTGAGATCTTGGGTGATTTTCTCACTTCTCCTACCCCAAGATCCTAGGCTGAACTATATTGGTGTGAGCTCAGAAAAAGTTATATGATTAATTTTATTATCACTTGATTCTTAGTGTACTTGATTATTATTCTTTCGGAGGGGGAGTGGACGTATGAAATGTGATGAGACTCTGACTCAAAAACCATGCAGAAACATGCTCTAAATATTCAATTCAATGAAGAGTTTATTCTACAAGGAAAGATTGTTTCAAAATCTGTGCACCAAACATTCAAATAACATAGTTCAACTTTAAATATTCAGACATCTATCTATCTTACCTTAACATAGTTTTAACCAAAAAATTTTAGAATTAATTCAACTAAGTTCAGGAAACTAAAAAAAAAAATTCTTCTTCAAAAGTAAATGCGACTAACATTAAATTTTTTAAACAAGAACTAAAGACAAAAATGATAACTGGTAAACAAGCACGGGGATCTAGCAAGATAAACTAATCTAATGGCCAATAACTCCACAACCAAAGGGAAACATAACAGAGGTGTAAACAAAATATTTTGGTTGGGTAATGCTGGCAAGAACAAGCTACAGAGTGTTAATATTGAGACTAACACACTGTATCTGAGTAGAAGCAACGTTATAACACTTTGAAACACTTACAAGGAAAGCGTTACTCAAGGTAAAGTTGCACAGATGGTTAAGCAGAGTCTAATCTGGACTCTGTGAGCTTTTGAGATGATTACTGAGCATATAAACTGGTCAGAAGGATATGTGAACAAAGGGAAAAAGGTAAAGTCATAGGAACAACCTAGAAACTTGGGGTTTATTCCCCAACGGAATCGCCAATTATGATATAGGGTAATATTCTTGGGTGGTGGTTATTAGATATCCCTCTCGGGGCTTTACGGTGCCCAAGGAAGACTGTCAGATTATCTGTAAAGTTCCAGAGATCCTGCATGCATGTTCATACTAATATATATAATCGACAAAGCAATATGGTAAAATTACCTCTTTGTGGAAAACAGATCCTATGGAGAACACGAAGCACTGTAGTAGAGATCCTTCTTCACCGGCTCCAAATCCAAATCGTACAATCAATCAAAGCACCCGTGTAATCTCTACAACAATATATCTTCTTATCAATTAAAATAGCATATAAGAAACATAAAACAATACATATCTAAGCCATTCATATCATGCTACATAGACAATTGAACAACAATTGTGACACTGATGCATCAAATGGAAAAAACATATATATTTCTATTAATTTATGAAAAGGAGGATTACAACCATAAGTTGCACCAAGCCCTCTTCAATATTCCAATTCCTCTCTCTCTTTCTCTATCTTCGAGTGTGATGATGCTCATGGCAGAAAGCTTTCAATGAACTTCGCCAATCTTCAAGCCTCACACTACAACAATGAAATTCTGCTCCAAATATAATCAAACCTTTGACCTTAGACCAAGAGCCCACAACTCCAATTTATAGGATATGGAGAGGAAAAACCTTGCCAAATATTTCAACCTGTTCAAATCGGGAAATATCCAGATGTGTCCTCGCTTTTCCTTGATTTTTCCTTCCATAGGAGTTCAGTTATGTTTGGCAATGCCTAATAAAATTTTTGTGCCATCTAGTTTCTATTTTGAACTAATTCCCTTTGAGAGAAAGCTGGAAATTCCAGTTATTTTTCCACAAGATAATTCCATTTTCACACTCAAACACGGTTAGCTCTGCCCCTTGGGCAAGACAGAGCATTACCCTAGGCATTAATGCTCCCTTTGCATGGCTTAGGTGTGTTATAACTCTTCTTAGCTGTTTCTGGGGTGCGTTACCTTAGAAAAAATGGGTCTTGTCTAGGTAATTTTCTTCCTCCATGTTACCGTCTCCTATGAGCTGATGAGGAGGTCATTTGTCCTTAACATTATCAAATATGCTATAAGAAGAATAAGAGAAGAAAAAGAGATCTAAAATGATGGAAGGAATGAGCTTTGTCTCATCACTTTTCAGATCTATGAAGAACCTCTCCAAGGAGGTCAAGCAGATGAAGGAGGAGAGATGCAATGAGACCTATAAAGGGTTTCAAGAAGAGGAAGGTCCATGTATTTCCTATCAGCAGAATAAAGAACTAGTGTTGCATAGAGATTCAAAGAAATACACTATACTGTTTCCTTTTGAGGAAGAAGATAAAAGGCATGGATATGGTGGACAGTTAGATCATGAGATTCTAAGTGAATACCTTGCAGAATATAAGTCTCAACCTAGATCTTTCAATGAGAATCTAACTCTTCCATAGTTCATTCAGCTCAAAGAAGAATGGAGACCTTGCAGTAATATATTTCTATTGCCTACTTTTAATGGGTCACCCATATGCACAGCAAGAGCTTGGGGAATGAAGTTGGATGCATTTTTTTTGCTACATCCAGTAGTAGAGAGAGAAGCTGTTGAGATTGCAGCACTGCACCTTGAGGGTGGAGCAAAAATTTGGTGGTTTAGCCATTTGAGCCATGCAAGAGTGACTGCCTATGCAGATTTTACTCAAAGGTTGATTAAGAATTTTGACAAGAAGAAATCAAAGGAGAAGAAGCCTTCACCACCACTTGTTTCAGGAGCACTTGCATCAAAAGAAAGAACACTTGCACCTTTTCAAAGTGGTCTTGATATCTTGACATGTAGAGTCCCATGCACTATTCTAGAGATGCACAAGGAGGAGGAGACTTGTACCAGTGCTGATGCAGCCATAGAAGAGCAGCCATCATCATCAATAGTTGGGGAAGCCATCACACCGGAGGAAGGAACCCTTGTATCAGTACAAGATGTTCCCAATCTTTACCAAGGTATGCACATATTTCCATTTCCTGTTATTTCAACACATCATATGGAGGATTATGGAGACATGCTGTTAGGGAAAATGCATGGCCTAGGGTCAAAGCACATTGTTGATTCGGAGTAGCATACTATCACTACGCTGAGGACCCTTTATGTGTTCAATCAAGAGATATATAGTCATCCTAATATATCATTGTTGAGATGAAAACAACTCTTGGGGTTGGAGTGTATAATTTTGGAGGATGGGATGAACATTGTCCTGAGCAAATCAATGCAGAACTATGTGTTCAGCATTGAGCATAATCTTGAGACAACGTATGCACCATCATGGAGATCAATAATGTTGTCATTGATAAACAACAATGAGTTGGGGGCCCAAACTTTATTGGAGCATTCCAATGACCATTCTACATGTATAGCAGGGGATAGGCATATGGTTGATGAGAGATTTCTTATCTTCCATTGTTATGATGGTTCTTTCTTGATGAGCACTTCATTGCTCAATGAGAAGATTTTTCCTTCAGTATATTTGGATCCTCATGGATTCAACATGGTCATTGATGAGTGGTCTTCACTTGGAGATCTCCAAGAGATTTCATTTCAACATCCCCTGAAATGCAAAGATAGAAATCTGATTTTGGAGGATGGTATTCTCCATTGGAGGAGTACCAAGATAGAGCATGGTAGGAGACACCCACATTTGGATGAATGGGTGTGGATGGTGAGCCACTTGCATATCTATGACACAGGGCAGCAGGAGGCATGGCTGCGTTGGCTACTCTTGAAACAGTTTGGCCATCATGTAACATATCCTTCTTCAAAGGGTATGTTGGTGGATGGAACTTGGCATGGCACTTTCATCATATGGCAGTGAGGAGTTTGGGTGTATTAGGGTGATGTGATATCTTTCATATCAACCATCATGTTGTTTCTCCATAGTTTATATGGTGATGGTGTAAGGAGGAAATAAGGGTTGTTGTTGCTTTGGAAGTTCTTGGGAGAGTATGGGCTGATTTTCTCCCACACTTTGCATGATGTTGCAGGAATAGGTGATGGCATTATCATGGTGCAAAGGGGCTACTCATTAACCTTGGAGGATCAAGAGGTAATTCCACTTTGGAAGGAATCTCCCATATATAGAATCATTATGGTATATGAAATTGACATTTGGCATGTCAAAGGATGGAGCTATGTGATGATGGGAGCCTTATTACAAAGGCCAACAATGTTGTCACTTTGCATCTTGGGTTTGTTGATGGAGTGTTCCCAGGATCACCTCACATATGATGCACTTGATGGAAAATTAGGAGATGAGAGAAATGAAGTAGTGTATGGAGACATCTATTACCATGATATGATATTGTTGACTTGGATCTCTAGGCATAAGGAGAATTCTTTGCATGCAGCACACGGTTCATTCCTTTTCATGGAGATATGTCATACCACTATGGAGGGCTTATTCATGGATATTATTATCAGCTTACTCTTAGTACATGGTAATAATTATGTTTTTTTCACTTATTGATTATCTAACATAGTATTTGCATTCTCTTACAATCACCATATAGTGCATTTCTCCACAAGAGGGCAAGCCCCTATTTGAGTTTCATGGTCATTTTTAGACCAAAATCTATGATGGAGGTAGACATTTATTGTATGGCTTTGGGCAAGTGTTGTACTATTTCTTGTATGCGTAGTTGATATACAATTCCATTTACTATTTTCTAGTAGATGAGATGATATGCACAACTAACAAATTGTTTGAAGACAACTTGCCACATCATATTCTGAAACTGCAGTTAGAAAAACAACGCTGTGACTACTTGAGAAATTGTTGGTACCTTCCAGAACTATGTAAAAACTTCAGTAATTCTCTCATTTGGATTCCATATGATGAAAATGTCATATTAATTTTATATGGGATGA
Source organism: Pinus albicaulis (assembly GCA_034641835.2). Lineage (NCBI taxonomy): Eukaryota > Viridiplantae > Streptophyta > Pinopsida > Pinales > Pinaceae > Pinus > Pinus albicaulis. The sequence goes on along the minus strand of MU968480.1, from coordinate 7,451,678 downwards.
TTTGGGCAAGAACCAAAGAGTGGATCTTTGAGGATCCTATTGCCTTTTTGCTTCATGAAGGCAACATTATTTCAACCCATATTCAGCAGTAGCTCTACACTTATCATAAGTGGAGAGAGAGAGACAGTGCGGGGTGGAAAATTTGATCCATCATGTTCAGCTATGAAATCCACCTTCTTTGCAGAAACCTAAGGTGGAGGAGATGTTTCATGAGTTGCCATGTTGGAGGGTGACTCCCTTTTTGTGGATGACCGCTTGGGGATGGAGGTTTCACATGGGAATGTTAGTTCCCAATATATTTTAGATTCCATGCCTCAAGAAGGCCTCTAGACCACACATAGTTTCTTCCATGGATATTCCACTTGTTCATGATGAGAGCCCTTTGGAATTTTCACCAAAGGCATGATTATACACTTGGGAGGAGCAATGTGGAGACTTATTGATGAGATAACATCTTGTTCATTAGAGGAGCTTATCACATGGAGATGCTACAGGAGGAAGAGGAGAGGATATTTGGTTCTATCGTTACATTTGATTGAGGAAAAGAAACATTTGAGAGGGGAGGACTGTAATATTCCTAAAATTATCATACTGCTAATAGGAATATTAAATTTTGATTTTGCTCTTAGATAGAGGAATAAGAGGGTATGGAAACCCATAAATATCCTTAGTAGGAATAAAATACACTCCTAGTGTGAATGGAGGTCATATAAAATTTGGATTGAAGACCCTTAGGTGTGAAAAGGGGCTAGAGCATGTTGAATAGGTCAACTTTGACCAAATCAAACAACGCTATTATGGAGGAGTGGCATTAATGATGGGACAACGTAGTTTTGGAGGTAGATTGATTACATGATAATGGAAACCCTAATGAGTGGGACCCAAGGTGAGAAGGCTCACCTTTTTTATAAGGAAGAGGATGGAAGCCATATGGGGTTATGTTATGATTATTATTTTGATATGTCCGTCTAGACTTCTTGCGTTATTTAACTGTTTAGTTGAGATTGTTGTGTTTTTTAGCACCGGGTGTTCCCGAGCGGGAATCCCATAAATTTCCTTGAGAGGCCTCTTGGGAGAGTATTGATCTATCATTTCCACAAATCTAGCATTCTGGACATGCTTCAGTCTTCATCTACAACACAGTTTCTGTTTTTGTGTTTTGTTGCAGGGTGTTACAGTGGAGGGTTGAGAAACCGACTTTCTGAGCTAGTTTTTCATAGGAGGAAGGATTCCTTCTCTTGGGAGATAAAAAAGGAGGGATTTTGAGCACATTTAAGATCTTTGGCACCAGGTCAACCTATCCCCATCATTCATAGTGAATTTTCAACTGGGAATTGCATTATTTTGTAGGGCAGTTTCAGAGGAGGATCTATTGGCTCTTTTAGAGTGTTTTCCTGTAGTTGAAGGGTTCAACCTTTCATTGGAGGAGACCGTTGAGGAGATATACATCAGATCCATATTATTTCAGTCTTCTATTTCATGAGCTTTAGTTTGCAGTGAATCTTCAGTATTAGGGTTGTAGATCACCATTTGTATTTGGTTGTATTTCCGGAAACCCTTCCCCAGTTCTCTTGGAAATGTGTCTATGAGGCTAGATCTTCACTCCTAGTATTATTTGGGCTATATAACAGAAGATATATATTGTTCCATATTTATGCAGCAATTTATGCCCTAAAACTACGCTGTCATATCTCAGGGCATTTGTATGGCAACTATTTCTCATGTATTGACATATTTTCTTGTGGAGACTTGTTTTGTATTGCTTGAGTGACTAGATCCTCAAGATCTTGAGCCTATTATTTGATGATATGTTTAATAAGATGGCTGTACATTTGTCTCCTATCATGGTGTGTTGATTTATTCACTGCTATTTCGAGTTTTGTGTTCACATATTGCTGCTTCCCCATTCAGGAATATTACAATGTTCCAAAGGACCTCTTCATTTTCATTATTCTCTGATTTAGTTTATTTCAATTCACCTACATTCTTCTCTATTTTTATTTTCCCTATTTTGACCATATTCCTCCAAACATAGATCATTATATAATATGAAAGAATCCATGTCAGAATGCAACGAATAAATAGGATGGTTAGTAGGCAATTTCTTGCTAATTACCATGTACTTCATCAAGGTCTCTCATTACAATCTCCTTGGTTTTCCAAAAAACATAAATCATGGTATATGACATGTCCATATATAGAGTACTCTTCAACTTTGCATACCATGATATCGACGACAACATACTTAAATTTGGACGAATGTCAACAAAAAATATGTCCATTACTAAGATCTTTGCTAGGATCTGAGTGAGAGAGACTATAATATTCCCAATTACCCACTGCTACTTGGAATATTATAACTGCTCCATTTTTGAAATAAAAGAGTAGAGAGGAAAATAAAACATATCCCAATGTGAAAAGGGATTTAATTAGGAGGACAAATAAAGCCACCTTGGTGTGAAAGAGGGGCAAAGAAATGAAATAGATCTAGTTTACCAAGTCAACAATGTTGTTACAAGAGGAGGGAAACTAGCTAGGGAAGCGCAGTTTTGAAAGGGGAATCTTCTCAAGGAAGACACATCATCAATGAGTGGGGTCCGGGGTGAGGAAGATCACCAAGGATAAGAAGGAGGAGATAGCAGCAAGGGAAGGATGGAGTATTCATCTTTTTTTTGGTCTTTTGACTGATTGCAAGCTTCAGCTCTTTAGCTGGAGTTGCAACACTATTTAGTGCAAAGAATTCTCATGTGAGAATTCCATCTTCACCTTTGGTCTAGCTAATTGGGAGATCTAAGGAGGAGGTCCTGAGCTCAATTTTCATCATTTATCTTGAGGATAATCATTCTACATCATATACAACACAATCATTCCCAGTAACTACGTCATTTTTGCAGTAGCAGCAACAGCTGGGTCATACCTTCCTATTTTGTGCTCGTTTCAAAGGAGGAGGTGTCTATTTCACTCCGGGAGGTCTATTGAAGAATGCCTTGGGAAAATTTATGTATTATTTGTCTATTTTAGATTAAATTTAGTATTTTATAATACAGAGTTGCTGGGTACAACATTATTTTCTGCAGTGCTGCATTTTGTGTTGCTATTTTTCCAGAAACCCTTACCGAGGTGTTCTGATGTGCTTGTAAAAGAGGTCAAACCTCTCATTTCTGATTCCATGATTAATGAAAGATCCAGATCTGTATGAAATCATATTTTTATATATATTTCATAATAAAAATTATGCTGTTGCAGCCTTGAGCAGTCTATTTTGTGAAGTTGTGGGATTGGGGTGTTTTTGAGCATATATGAGTTGGGGAGATTTGTTTAGTGTAGTTGGAATGATTTTTTTATGATGTCATTTCATATTTAATCTGCATACAACATATATTAGAGGATCCAAGTCCTTTTCTACATTTTTATTGCATGGTTTTCCTTATACAACGTCCTCATTGGAAATATTGCAGAAATTCCTAAAAAGGAATATTACAGTGGTATCAGAGCTCTGCTCTTGGCTCAGCTTGTGGGGGGGATTTATCTTCAGCATGGAGGAGGAAGAAATTTCAAATCTCTTACTCCAAACCCTGCAAAAAATTTCAAGGGACCTCAAGGAGATGAGACATGAAGGGGATTCTTTAGGGTTTTTCCATGAGGCAAGCACCAGCACTGCAAATGGCATGGGGCATTCAGCTACATCACAACGCTCTAAAATGCCTTCATTTCTAACCAGGGGAGATAAGGAGGGAAACCTAGGAGAATAGTTTGAAGAATATGAACTCCAATATCAAGGGTTCAAGGAGCACTTGAGCTTTCAGGAGTTTTGCTGGATCAAGGATGGGAGGAGGATTAATCCTCATCAAAAGGAAGAGAACTTGATGCAGGGATCAGCCCTATAGTACAGTATGGTAGGGTTATTCTTTCCCACATTTTATGGGACACCTAAGTGCACAACCAAGGCTTGGGTGGAGGAGCTGGACACATATTTGCAGCTCAACAAGGTTTCTGAGATAGAAGCCATCAAGATAGTTGCACAGCACCTAGAATGGGAAGCTCAAGAATGGTGGTTTCATGGACTGACCACACTTGGGCCTCATCATATCACTTCATACTCAGCTTTCACCAAGAAGCTAGTGGAGAGGTTTGATCCAAGAGATCCGAAAGCCCACTTTTCCAAGTTAACCAAGCTCAAATAGGAGGGAGATCTTGAGGATTATATTGCTGAGTATTTGCATCTTTCAGTGATGGTTTCCAACCTCACTATGAGCAAGAACGTATGCATTTTTATTAATGGGATGGCTGAACCATTGCAAGGGTTGGTCAAATCCACTAAACCAACCACACTCCTTGAATTTGTGGAGAAAGCTAGAGATCTACAACACATCTTGCCCAGGGCAAGAACCTTTTTGCAGCAAGAGACTTACTCAAGACCAAGGAAGACAATCCGTGTTCAGGATTTGGAGGGAGAATGTGTTGGAGGAAGGACACATCATGTCAAGACCTTATCTAAGAAGGATGCCAGTGTTGTAAAATCCATGGAAGACTTTTCTCCGAGAGGGGGAGCTATTGCAGCATTAAGAGGAGTCCCAAAGTATATAACCTTGAGGGTGAGAGGTACTATAATGGGGAAAAGAGTCTCTGTGTTGATATATAGTGGAGCCACTAATAATTTTATTGATGCACAGCTGGTACAAAGGAGAGGAATCCACATGGAGGAGTTTGAGGGATTCTCAGTTTTGGTCCCAGGAGCTATGACCCTGCAATGTGCCAAGTATGTTTCGGCACTAAATATTACCATGGGAACCTAAACATTGACATACCACTTCTTTTTGGTAGACATTCTAGACACCAATGTCATATTGGGAGTCCAGTGGTTAATCACTCTTGGGAGATTTACCACTAATTGGATAACTTTGGAGATGGAATGGATAGGAGGGAAGGATGGCCAGTAACAAAAGATCAAGGGTATAAACACTTAGCCCCCTTAGGTTTTTTCAGCACATAGGACAGAGGAAGATCTGAACAGAGGGGATGTTGAATGGGCAGTAGAGCTGCATATATCAGAGGTGAAGGGCAAGGATTCACCAGTGCATCAAGATGTTCAATGTCTCTTGGACTAGTATTCTACAGTATTTGGAGATATTCCACTAGGGAGACCTCCTGACTGAGGGTTTGAACACACTATTGAGTTGGAGCAAGGGATACAAGTAGTGATCAACACTCCTTATAGGCATCCCAAGGCTTATAGGGATGAGATTGAGAGGGATATCCAAGAGCTTCTAGCTCTAGGACACATCCGGCCCAGTACTAGTCCTTTTGCTTCTTCAGTGGTCTTAGTAAAGAAGAAAGATGGCACATTGAGGATGTGCATTGACTATAGGGCCTTGAACAAGAAGACCATGAAGAATAGGTACCCTATACCCAAGATCGATGAACTCATGGATGGTTTGAGGGGATCTAAATACTTCTCCAAGAATGATTTGAGATCTAGGTATCATCAAATCAAGGTGAGGGAGCAAGATATCCCTAAGACAACGTTCATATGTCACTATGGGAATTTTGAGTTTCTGGTAATGCCTTTTGGATTGACTAATGCCCCAGCAACCTTCCAATCCTTCATGAACCACATCTTCTGTGGTCATTTGAGAAAATTTGTATTGGTCTTCTTTGATGATATTCTTATCTACAGCCGCACTTGGGAGGAGCACTTGCAACATATTGAGACAGTTTTGCAGATCCTCAAGGAGCAACAATTTTATGCTAAGCTCTCCAATTGTGAATTTGGCCTCACAGAGATGTTTTATTTGGGGCACATCATAGGAGTATATGGAGTGATGATACATGAGGATAAGATCCAGGCTATTAGAGATTGGCCTAAGCCCAGAAATGTTATAGAATTTAGAGGGTTTGTGGGCATATGCACCTATTATTGGAAGTTTATGAAAGGGATTTCACAACTAGCAGCACCACTGACAGACTTGACAAAAAAAGGAGATTTTTATTGGACACCTATAGTGTTGAGGGCTTTTTATAAGCTAAAAGAGGTAATAAGTAGTTGTCCTGTTTTGGTTTTGCCTGACTTTTCTCAACCTTTTGTTCTAGAATGCGATGCATCAGGTGAAAGTATTGGGGCAGTCTTGATGCAAGGTGATAATCCTATAGCCTTTGATAAAAGGAAGCTTCTCCCTCATTAGAGGTTGTACCCCATATATGATAAAGAAATGTTGGCAATCATGCAAGCATTAGCCAAATTCTGGCAATACTTGGTGGGGAATAAGTTCAAGGTGAAGACTGACCATAACAGTGTTAGATTCTTCCTTGAACAGAAACAACTCCAGGAGAGACAACAGAAGTGGCTGAGAAAAATCCAAGCTTATGATTTTTACATAGAGTATGTCAAGGGGAAGAGCAATGTAGTAGCTGATGCACTATCCAGGAGGCCTACAACGCTGTCTTTGAGGTGCATGGACGCAGATTGGAAAGCTCAACTTTTAGTTGAGTATTCAAAATATGACTTTGCATGTGAGATACTTGATGGGGTGGTGTTGGATGAGAGGTTTAAAGTAATGGATGAGGTCATCTATTACCAGAACCAGATCTTCTTGGCTAATAAATCCAAGCTCAAGGAGAAGATCTTATTTCCATCACATGATTCCCCACTTGTCGGGCATCAAGGTTTCATAAAGACTTATAGGACCATAAGGGAGAGATTATCATGGAAGGGTCTCAAGGAGGATGTGCTCTGACATGTAAGAGAGTACACCATTTTCCAGCATAATAAGGGAGAACACACCCACCACGATGGGTTATTGCAGCCACTACCTATTCCAGATGGGAAGTGGGAAAGTATCTCTATGGACTTCATCACCGGCTTACCGACAGTACAAGGTAAGGATTGTATCTCTGTTGTTGTTGATAGACTAAAAAAACTCTCATTTCTTTTCTATTTCTTCACATTATACTGCTTCATAGGTAGCTGAGTTCTTCTTTAGAGATGTATTTAGACTCCATGGTCTCCCAAGGACCATAGTGAGTGATCGGGACAACCGCTTCATGGGTGGCTTTTGGCAGGAAATTTTCTGATGAGTGGGGACTGATTTGACTCCAAGCACTAGCTATCATCCCCAAACTGATGGATAGACAGAGATAGTGAACAAGTGGCTAGAAAGTTACTTGAGGAACTATGTGGCAGGGCAACAGAGAGCTTGGCTGTGTTGGCTCCACTTGGGAGAGTATTGTTACAACACTACTCACCATATTTATATTGGCATGACTCCATTCCGAGCCTTATATGGGTATGAGGCACTCTAATTTTCTGATGTGATGTTTGGGGCAAGTAAGGCTCCAAGGGCAAAGGAATGGATTCAGGAGAACCAGGACATACTCAGGGCACTCAAGGACAACATTACTACTGCCCAGAACTAGCAGAAGATGTATGCAGACCGGGGTCAGATAGAAAGAAATTTTGAGGTGGGGGACCTTGTCTATCTGTGTCTTCAGCCTTAAAAATAGACCACACTCAAGGAGAAAGGAGATGAGAATCTCAAAACCCATTTCTATGGGCCATACAGGGTGGTCAAATGTATCGGTAAGGTAGCATATGAGTTGGAGCTTCCTAAGGGGAGCAAGATCCACAATATATTCCATGTTTCTTGCCTCAAGAAGGCCATTGGGAGGAATGTAGTTGCCAACATGCATCTCCCCCCTATTGATGATGAGGGCCACCTGATTTTACAGCCAGAAGCCATCTTAGACACAAGAGAGAGGTAGCTAAGAAATAGAGTCATCAAAGAATATCTGATTTGATGGAGGAATCTACCAGATGAGGATGCCACTTGGGAGGGAGAGAAAATATTGCAGCATCCTTCTTTACTGTTGCTTTTGGGAAATAAAATTTTGAGCGGGGAGGACTATAATATTACCACTTAGCCACTGCTACTTGGAATATTATAACTGCTCAAATTTTGAAATAAAAGAGTATAGAGGACAATAAAACATATCCCAATGTGAAAAGGGATTGAGTTAGGAGGAAAAATAAAGCCACCTCGCTGTGAAAGAGGGGCAAAGAAATGAGCTAGATCCATTTTACCAAGTCAATAGCACTGTTACAAGAGGAGGGAAACTAGCTAGGGCAACACAGTTTTGAAAGGGGAATCTTCTCAAGGAAGACACATCATCAATGAGTGGGGTTCGGGGTGAGGAAGCTCACCAAGGATAAGACGGAGGAGATAGCAGAAAGGGAAGGATGGAGTATTCATATTTGTTTTGGTATTTTGACTAATTGCAAGCTTCAACTATTTAGCCGGAGTTGCAACACTATTTAGTGCAAGGAATTCTCATGTGGGAATTCCATCTTCACCTTTGGTCTAGATGATTGGGAGATATAAGGAGGAGGTACTGAGCTCAATTTTCATCATTTATCTTGAGGAGAACCATTCAACATCATATGCAGTGCAATCACTCCCAGTAATTGCGTCATTTTTGTAGTAGCAGCAGCAGCTGTGTCATACCTTCCTATTTTGTGCTTGTTTCAGAGAAGGAGGTGTCTATTTCACTTCGGGAGGTCTATTAAGGAAGGCCTTGGGAAAATTTCTATATTATTTGTCTATTTCAGATTATATTTAGTATTTTATAATACAGAGTTGCTGGGTACAATGTTATTTTCTGCAGTGCTGCATTTTGTGTTTCTTTTTTGCCAAAAACCCTTGCCGAGGTGTTCCGATGTGCTTATAAAAGAGGTCAAAACTCTCATTTCTGATTTCATTATTAATGAAAGCTCCAGATCTGTATGAAATAAAAATTTTCTATAGATTTCATAATAAAAATTACGCTGTTGCAGTCTTCAGCAGTTCTATTTTGTGAAGTTGTGGGATATAGGGGTGTTTTTGAGCATATATGAGCTGGGGAGATCTGTTTAGTGTAGCTAGAATGATTTTTTTATGATGCCATTTCATATTTAAGCTACATACAACATATATTAGAGGATCCTAGTCCTGTTCTGTGTTCTTATTACATTATTTTCCTTATACATAGTCCTCATTGGAGATATCGTAGAAATTCATGAAAAGGAATATTACAGAGACACCGAACTCCTTCAACAAACCCAAAATTTTTACCTTACTTGAATCAAAGGAGAAAATATCTTTCTATGGCATTGTTATATCTAAACCAAGATTTTCCATGAAAAACTTTGACATTAAGTTATGTGATGCACCTAAATCTAATAATGCATTGTGTAAAATCAAATCACACACATTGAAAATGACATAAAAAGGTGGTACATCTCCATCTTGAGAATCCCCACCAAGTTTTGGACCACAAAGTTATTCAGGATGATCATCATTCAAATTGAAAGTGTCTGAAACTTCTCCTATCTTCAATGCTTTGAAAATTTGGTTCTTGTATACATCATTCTTAATTAGTTCATTAAATGGAACAAATTTTTTTTTTTTTGATGTCTCATTTTCCAAACTAAAAGATGACTGAATTATTTCTACCTATTTGATGGCTGTAAGTTTCTTTTCAGGAATCTCTTTTGCAGGATCAACCTTATTTTTTTTGTAGGTAGGTTAATAAACTTGGCATTTATTGGGAGGATTTATTGAGATATTTATATTTCTCAACTTGTACTGTCTTTCTACCTCCATGATAGCATTTTGGTATCCCATATTATAATGTACTGATTCCATATGCATGTTGTCTTCTAGTGGCTGAGAAAACATGTCTTTTTCTTCCTTTTTCAAAAATACATTGTCCCCTTCTTCACCAAAATAGCGAATCTCATATTGATATTCTGTTGTCTCCTCATATTTTTCATAGTTCTCATAAAAATGAGGCCTAATATACTGTTGGTCTCCTTTGTTTATGTACTCTTTTTGCTTAATATGCAGTTGGGGCCTTCAGAAATTTGGATTTCTCACTTGAGGAGGAGCTTGATGATCTCTACCAACACCTTTGTTTTCTAGGGTCAATTTCTCCACCAACTTCTCCACTTTTTTCACCATGACCTCTAGCTTGTTGTCTAATGAATATGAACCCTCCTCTTTGTCTCCTTGCTTTTCATCCTTCATTTTTGCCTTCTTGTTCAAAAAATTGGCCTCCATCCCAATTGCATTTTTCTACTTATCCTCCAAAGTAGCTAGATTCCTTTCCCTTAGATGATAGGCCAAATTGACATCAAAACCATCCAGGTAGTGAAGAAAAGCCAATCCTGGATGGGGTTTAATTTCTTCTGGTATTTAATTATAGACTTTATTGAATCTTGTTGAAAAATATTGAACTGATTGACTTGGTGATCTCTTCAATTTGTCATACTCAGCCAATATTTGAAGAGGGTTATTTTTTACTTCCCACCTGGCAAGAAAAAAATATTCAGTTTGTTGGAAATTGGAAATACTTGTAGTTAGAAAAATTCTGAACCATTTCTTGGCTTCTCGCAAAAAAATCTAAGAAAAAAGCCTCATCTTGGCATCCTCATGGTCCACCTCTTCCAAATCTATAAAATCATTTAGTTTATCAACATTTTGTTGTGATATCAAAATCCATGTACTATGAAACTGAGAAAATATTTGACCATAGTTTAGTGACAAATCATGGAGTGGTTCGTGCAAATACAGTGGTGCATAACGAGCAACCATTACTGAATTAGATGGACTAGTATTGGATTTTGGACTCTAAAATGAAGATGAAGAAGTTAAGGGGGGCCGATATTTGAGTTGCTGATATAGGAGGAGTTGTTAGGGTCCTATATTTTATCGGATCTCAAGGTGATTGAGAATGTCATTATTTGTAATTTTACATTGTGAATTATTTTCAATTTTCAAATGATTTCCAATATATATATATACAAAAAATGAAAAGAGGGTATGTGATAAAAGAAAATTAATATGAAGAAAAAGTCAAAGAGAATAAAACCCTACAAAAGAAAAAGGAAAATAATAATGAAAGTGCTGCAAATTTAAATGCCACTACTGTTAAATTAATTTCCTTACGTTTAAAATTCAATAAGATTATATGCAGCTTGTCTAAAATGCCACAATGAATAGATTTTTTTCCAATCATACATCTTAATCATGATGGAGAAATTTTGAATTTCATGTCAAATAGGTTAGTGAATAAAGATTTGTCAAACATATTAATCTTGAAAAATCATTAACTAGGTAGAAAATGAAATTGATTCAACAGTTTAATATGAATCAATAGGAGAAATAAGTGATAGGGTAGGTTATATTGTTATAAAAAAATGATATGTGGGTTTTCTAGCTCAAATTCATCTTAAATAGATAAGATGAAAAAATGTTAGCTTAGAAAGGGTAGGTAGAAATTGCATTATGGCTTTGAAAAACACGAAAAAAGTTTATCCTAAGTGTTTAAACTTACAAAGTTATTTCATGAACAGGAAGGCATAGGAATTTTTGTATCTTAAGAGAAAATCCCTTGGTTGTGAAAGGAATCAGTGCTTAATACATTTTAAAATTGTGTCACAGAAATGATTTTATCATGAGGTCTTTGTTCAATCCCTCTAGAGACTAGTTTTCTAAAACTCTTAATGATCTGGAATAATAAAAGATTTCATAATTCCATTCACTGCTGATATCTAAAAGAAAAGGACTACAGGGGAAAATCAAAGTAATATGTTGAAAACATAGAATCTACCACTTTGAAGTTTTATAAGAAATTCATGGAGAGAGAGGAAACTAAAAATAATATTCTGTAAACACAGAATATATTACTTTAAAGTTTCATCATGAGTTTGTGAAGAGAGGGGAAACTCAAAATAATATGTTGTAAACACATAATCTATTACTTTTAAGTTTTAGAGAGAATTTTTGAAGGGAGAAAATATGGAGTGAAGGAGCGCAAATTAAGGTTATTTAACTCTTAGTCACAGATGTAATTAAGAGACCGACTGCTACATTACTTCACTTCATTCAAAGAATAAGGGACACAAAATGGCACAAGAAACATGAATCACCATCAACAGTTGTAGGAAACTTACTGATTCTTTCATTTTTCCATAAGAAAAATAAGTACAAAATGTAATCCCCAAGAGGTCCAGAACTCAGGACCTTTCTTCCCTCTTTATCTCTTCCTTAAATACAAATAAAAGCAGTTTGTAACTTCTCGATCTTCTTGAAACTCCTAAACTACTTAAACTGTTAAACTACTTATTACATTTCAATCAAGGACACCATTGTAGCTTCTATATTAACAAATAAAAAAAAATACACTTGGAATATAACCCTTTTTCTCAGTCTAATTTGTTAATGATGTGTCTCCTTCTGTTTCAGTTGTGATGTCCTAACATTCTGCATAAATGGATCTCCACCTGACTCCGCCCATGATTTTGCGTTTCGAACACTGTCATCATGTGACCTGCTACCTTACTCTGCCTCTTATGTGTGTGCCTGCTGTGTTTAGTCTTCTCTTCTCCTTTTCTTTGCATCGGTTCACTTACTTGAGTCTCTCTGCCCATGTTCAGAATTTCTTCCATTATCAAGGCATTTCACTAGCTTTACGTTATAATCCTCATTTCTTCGTTCGATGCGATTTAACACAAGAAATGCCTTACCTCCAAATTTGAAAAAAATTGGAGTTCACTTTTGAAACCACATTGCATCCACTCACAAATCACAAATCGGGGATTTTTTTATGAAAGACAGGAGGTAAGTATTAAAATTTGCAATGTGCAAAGTGCGACGAGCGGATGGTAACGTGGCAAGCGAAGGTGGGGCCAATCGCAAATCGCATATCGGTAGATTTGTTATGAGAAACGGGAGGTAAGTGTTAAAAGCTGTGAAGTGTGATGTGTGATGGGGAGAAGGTGACGTGGAAAGGATGGGTCCCATGGATATTTCAAATTGAAAAATTGGCAGATTTAGTTTATGAGTGGTGGAGGTAAACATTAAAACTTGTGAAGTGAGAAATGTGATCGCATCACATTACAATATTGCAAGTTTAACCATATTTTAAACTTGTAACCTGCACCGAATGCGATATGTGATACGATCTCCATCGTCCATCTCTATGTTTCAGTTCTGCCCTTTGATCCTGTCTGTCTGTTTTTCTCTTTACATTGCCTCCAAAACCCTTAAGTTTCTAAGGGAAATACACCATTTCTTTGCCTGCGGGAAATTAGTCTATTTTTCTCCACGGTGTAACCCTCCTGAGCTTATCCGGTGTTCTACCATGCAAGTCTCTCCTGACCTTGTGAATGAGCCCGAATTGACCCTTGCTGCACGCTTTTCTTCTTTGCTGCACCTTTGGCTTAGATTGCACTTCCAATGTTGCTGCTACTTCCCTGACTTTGGTTCCAGTGCACATGTGATGATGAATCCTCGTTGCGCTTGTGGTTATCCTTTTGAGCATATTGTAGGTCTTCTTGAAATTTTAACAACTGTTCCTCAATAACCTTGAATTGCTCAGAACCTCTCTTGAATTTTAGGTAAGTCAAATTAGGCTAAAACACCTGGCTCCAATTGGGGACAACACTTTGGTAACAAAGTGTTGAGAACTTGTAGATCAATAGGCTTTATTGGGCATGGAGTCAAAGAGCACGTGTATATTAGTAGCCTTTATTGGGCATGGAGTCAAGGAGCACTTGTAGATCAGTAGCCTTTATTGGGCATGGAGTCAAAGAGAACTTGTAGTTCAATCACCTTTACTGGGCATGGAGTCAATCCTAAATGGAAGTTTATCTAGTTTGAAATCCTCTCGAAACCTGCTACACTTTGGACTTCATCCTTTATTCTTAAATTGAAAATACTGAACTAGAAATACTACAACCAAAAATTCTCAACTTATGAGCTTATTTATGCACAAATCCTATGTATGTATTCATTTTTGAACTAAATGAGGTGAATTCAGCCTTCCAATGGCACCAATTAATGCCTCCATGCTGTTGAAATTCAGAGATCATAATAGGGAGATACCATGAAAGTTTTCGAGATACCAATATTTGCTCATACCTTTGCATAAATGTTTGTTGCTGACAAAAGAAAGTTTGTGTATAGTCTTCTACTAGATCATAGAGTTGATGAGATAAATTTTCTGCTGCCTCCTTATCTTGAATATTTTTCTTACGTTGAATTCTTTGAACAGGACAACTTCCTTCACTGTTTGACTCCTCATAATGCTAATGTTCTTCGTATAGTTCCAACACTTGACAAAAATCTTCCCCCTCCTGCAAACACACCTGAGAAGCTCCACGAGATTCAACGATTGATTCATTGCTCTTCATTGGTTTTACGATTGATTCATTGCTCTTCCTCTTCATATGACTTACACTTGCCCCAATATCTAAGAAATATATCTTGAAAACCTTGCCATGGACTAATTGAACTTGCTTCCAAACACTAGAACCATTGTTGAGAACCCTGCTTTAATGAATGTCAAAACATCCTTAAAGCCACGTCTTCATAAATAATTTGAAATTTGTCCAGAAAGTACTCAAATTCCAAGATATGTTGTTAAGCTGAAATATCCTCCTCCTCTATAGAAAAACTTGGCAAAAATTTGAATCCTTTTGAAGGATATTGATGGAGGATTATGGGCAGCACCAAGGGTTTGAAAATCACCTTGGCTCCAAGCTGGAAAGAAGCGGATTACTTGTGAGGTAGAATATTATCACCCAAAGATGATGAATCCTCACCTTTACGTCTAGACTATGACATATTACCTTCAGGAATTGTAATGAAACAACCATCTCTCTTTTTATTTTTAGGAGATAAAGTTGTGTCAAGATCAATAATAAAATCAGAAGAAAAATATTCTTTCTCCAATAAAGAATGTAAATTTTGGGCCTTATAACATTCTGAGAAAATAAAGCAGGAAACAATTTTCTTGATATGTAAGGGAAAATAAACCACCAAACTAATAGTGAAAAATAAAAATTCCTTTATGATTAGGAGCTCAAGTCTGAGCTATGGAAAAAGCTCAAAATTGAAAGTGTACAAAATCACTTGCAACCTAAACGACTGGATAGGCCTCATCGATATGATCCTGGCACCATGAACGACACTCAAATCCGACACTGTATGTGAAAGTTATTCAAGTTTGAAATTCACAATTTCCTTCAAAAGTCCAGTTTGACCAGAGTTGACTTTGATTTTTAAAATATTAAAAAAGAAAATTCCACAGAATATTCTAGGAATATTCCATGGAATATTTTTTCAACAACCTATCACAGCTCGACACTTGGAATTCGAGGATTGGGTTATCAATTGACTTTGTGTTTTTGGGCCAATCAGCATCTGCCACGTGGCAGGCCCGGAGGCCACCACGTGGCCCCAGGACTGGAATAATTGTAGTGGTAAAAATTAAACTAGTTGAAGTTGGCAGGATTCGACCTTGGGTCGGGTGGCTGCCAGCCCACAGGCCCGACCGGCCTGCCAGCACTTTGGTTCTTAACCTTAATGGTTCATTCTGCATATATAAATTTTAACAAAGGTTTGGTTGGGGTGGAAAGGGGGCCAACCCCCTATACACGGGATCATGGCCTTGGAACCCCGGCCCTCAATATCCGGTGGTTACATTAAATACCGTTATGTTCACATGTTGCGGCGGGAGTTTTGTTAAAAGTTAAATGCCACGGTTTCGACTTATGGTCAGTTAACGTAAAACTTGCGACGGGTGTGGTTTGCATGTGACCGCCCGTCACTTAAAATTTATTGCCTATTAAAAAATGCATCTAAACTTGAGCGGAGCCCCCAATTCCGGCGGTAATTTCTAGTTTGGTGGAGCTAATTGACGTTACTCCAAAGTTAGTGGAGGTTTTTTAGGCCAGATTGGACAAAACTTCTTTTGGTCATAACTTCTCCAATATGGGACCAAATTGGACAAAATTTTGGTCAAATTTTGGTATTCTGAGGATTTTGGAGCCATTGGAATAGGTTTTAGAGCCATTATAGTTGATCTTCAGCCCCTTTTTCTTCAGGGAATAAATGAGAGCCATCAGGGCCAAAAGGGAGTTGAAGCTGTTTTGGGCTATTCTTAACCATTTGAGGTGAACCAAAAACCAATTTTGACTATTTTCAGAATTATAGAGACATTGGGATAGGTTATAGAGGTATTAGAGGCGTTCTACAGCCATTTTAGCTTCAGGGAAGCTTGGAAAGCCACCAGGGCCATTGGGGAAATGGAGTTATTTGGAGTTGTACCTCACTGTTTGAGGTGATCCAAAAACTCTTTTCAGCTATTTTCGACCTTTTGAACCTAATTGAATAGGTTTTAGAACTATTTTAGGACTTCTACCTTCAGAGGAGTTCGAAGAGACATCAGGGCCTTCTTGAAGAAGTGATTGTTTATGGTAATTATTCACTATTTAGTGAATATGGAAAGGCATTTTTAGCATTTTCATGTCTTATGATTCTGTATTTATAGTAAAATTTTCCTATTGAGGCAATTTTAAACTTGTATTAGCATTTGAGAGCATTATAATACAAGAGGAAAAACTCATTTGGGAGGCTTGATCCAGCAGACGTAGCCTAGGAGGGGTGAACTGCTCACCAAAAATTTGTGTCATGTTATGTTGAAGATATATTGCTCTACATTTCTGATTTAATATGTTAAACAACAAATTAAATTAACTTTCTTTCACACATAAACTCATAAACAGTTATAAAAAACACTTTGTTTAATCATCCAGGCATGGAGAATTTCACACACATTTAATTAAATGGAAATGGATACCTTCCACACATTTTCAAGTACCTCCATTTTCAGATCAAATGGTATCAAAGCTTTGGTTGAGCTTAGGTTGACCATTTGTTTTTTTGAAAAAGGTGTTAAAACAGTGTAAAAGATTGATTGTTTTATTGATTGCAAAATGGTTGATTGTATGAGTTTGCTTGAGTTGAAAAGATAGCTGTCGTTAGCTAAGTCTTGGAAAGGAATAAAGAGTTGTAGGATATTTCCTTATCCCAAATTACCTTAATATTATCTTTGGAAAACAAAACCACTTGATTAGTTTTTGCTACAAAAGTGATTGGAGCTTGTGTTTTATGGTTGTTTGATTAAGAAGGGGTCTTTAAGGACATTTGGTTAAAAGCTTGTCATTTGTTGGAAAGCTTTGAGAACTTTTCTTTGGAAGTTCCTTTTGTTAATTTGACCATTTACATAATTTCAAATTCTTCTACAAGTGAGGTTTCTTCCTTCACGAGATTATTCAATGATGACATAAAGAATGAGTTCATTAAGGTGAAGGACATGGTGCAGATTCTCATTGAGGATCAAAGAGAAAGTGTTAAGCTTCATGCACAATTTTTGGCTATGAGGGAAGAGAAGGAAAAAATTCTCCAAAGGTTGCATGACATGGAGAAACAACTCCTTCAAGCTCAAGAAGCTTTGTCCAAGAACAAGCGTGAGGAAGAGGTAAACCATTCCAACTTGTCTTCAATTTCCTCAATTGAAAAGTGTGTTGGTTCTTTTGAAAAGCATACAAGGGGTATAGGGTCCAAATTAATGTTTAATATGGGCTATCATGAAGGAAAAGGTTTGGGAAAGAATGCACAAGGCATGGTTGAGCCTACTTCAGTTGTGGATCGACCCAAGAATGTTGGTCTTGGTTATGTGCAATTTAATGGCGAAGACTCAAAATCCTTGGATGCATGTGATGAAAATTTAAAGAGAACCTTTATTCCAAGTTCCAAAATGCATATATGTCAAAATTGTTTTAAGGATGATTGCCATTGTTTTAAGCCATCATTGCAGCAAGTAGAGGGTAAACATGTTGCTTATGGCGAACATGCAAATGTAAACAGTTTTCAAGACAAGAACTGTGATGAAAGTCTGAAAAAGAAAGCTGTCTCCTCTACTAGTTCATCATCTTTCGAAGACAAAAAGGATTGAAATTCCAGGTAGAAAAAGAGGTATAATTATTCACCTGATCAATTTGATTATGTTTCAGCAAAGAATGATAATTTTTCTTGTTCAAATGAAAGAAAATTTTGTTGCACATTTTGTGGTGGATTTAACCATGTTGCTTCAAGATGTTGGTTGAAAAAGAAAGCACACAGGAAGCAGAAGAGGCAAAGAAAAATTTCTCAGAAAGTGCTTAAGAGTTGCACATTTTGTCAAAACAAGGGACATAATGTCTCCCATTGTTGGACTTTGCATCCAACAAGTCATCCAAAGCACATGCAGCTAGATGACAAAAAGTTTGGCGCAAGTGGATCTATGGATTCCATTATCGATGTGGAAATGGAAGATTCACATATAGAAATGTTGTAGTAGGAAAAGATGCCATGGAGTTGGCTTGGTAGGAAGTGGATTAAATTCTTAATTCAGTAGGTCATACTCATTTTCTACATGCAAATTTTGGATTTTGTATGTATGTATTTCAGTTGAAAATTTGATGCAAGATTGCATGTAAAAGCAGTTTCGGTTGAAGGAATTTCTTTGTTGTTGCAAAATTTCGCCATGGAGGTGTAAAAGATGAGTATGATACTCACTTATATTGCAGAAATGTATTTTAGTTCAACTCTTAGTCACCCACCTGTTTTTTGGGATGATGTCCTTGATGGTATTTGAAAAGAAGAGTTGAAGTTGCACATGTACATAGAGGTTGTATGTGTAAATAGCGAACTGTATATAGTTCATTGTACATGATACATACATATATGTTTGTCAGGATGTATCTTGTTGTTAGTCAACTTTTGTTGATTCTGTCACACATTTTTATCGACTTGTGTCGATTGTGTCACAGATGTTTGTCGACTTGTGTCAATTGTGTTTCACATGATTGTCGACTTGTGTCGATGGTGTTACACATGATTGTCGACTTGTGTCGATTGTGGAAGATTTTTTACATTGATGATTGTGTCAATTTTATATAACATTTCATTGTCAACTTGTTGTTGATTTCATATGTTGGACAAGGTGCCTTTTGTGTCGATTGGTGCAGAGAACGAAGTGTCAGGTGTAAAGCAGTGCAAGATTCCATGAGATGGAAGGGCATGAAAGCAAAGAGGGCACAAAGTTCCACAAGGGTCATTTTTGGTTTCAGAATGGAAGATTGGTATGGCGAGAAATATTGGTTGAGATTTGGCACAAGTACATGGATCATTCAGAAAAAATTCACCATGAGGACAGTTGGCAAGTCAGGAAAATTTTTGGAGGCTGAAGGGAAGAGGATGTTGTTATTCTCCCATTTATAGTTAAGTTTCAGTTTCAAAATTTCATTGAGCTTTTAGGGTCCAAAAGCTTCTCAATTGGGAGGTGTGATCAGGAGCTCAAGTCCAAGCTATGGAAAAAACTCAAAATTGAAAGTGTTCAAAATCACTTGCAACCTGAACGAACGGATAGGCCTCATCGATACAATCTTGGCACCACAAACGACACTCAAATCTGACATTGTCTGTGAAACTTATTCAAGTTTTAAATTCACAATTTCCTTAAAAAGTCCAGTTTCACCAAATTTTCCTTTGATTTTTAAAATATTAAAAAAAAATATTCTACAGAATATTCTAGGAATATTCCTTCAGCAACCTATCACAGCTCGACACTTGGCATTCGAGGATTGGGTTATCAATTGACTTTGTGTTTTTAGGCCAATCAACATCTGCCATGTGGTAGGCCTGGAGGCCACCACGTGGCCCCAGGACTGGAATAATTGTAGTGGTAAAAATTAAATTATTTGGAGTTGGCAGGATTCAACCCTGGGCCGGGTGGCTGCCAGCCCATAGGCCCGACTAGCCCGCCAGCGCTTTGGTTCTTAACCTTAATGGTTCATTCCGCATATATAAATTTTAACAAAGAATTGTTTGGGGTGGAAAGATGGCCATCCCTTAAGGGCCAGCCCCCTATACACGAGACCATGGGCCCAAAACCCTGGCCCTCAACCACCTACGGTACGTTATATACCATTTTGTTCACATGTTGCGGCAAGAGTTTTGTTAAAAGTTAAATTCCACGGTTTTGACTTATGGTTAGTTAACGTAAAACTTGCGACGGGTGCGGTTTGCATGTCACTGCTCGTCACTTAAAATTTATTTCCTATTAAACCGCGCATATAAAATAGAGCAAAGCCCCCAATTAAGGCATTAATTGATAGTTTGGTGGAGCTAACTGCAGTTACTCCAAAGTTAGTGGAGTTTTTTTAAGCCAGATTAGACAAAACTTCTTTTGGTCATAACTTCTCCAACATGGGACTAAATTGGACAAAATTTTGGTCTATTTTGGGTATTATGAGAATTATAGAGCCATTGGAATAGGTTTTAGAGCCATTAGAGTTGATCTTCAGCCCATTTTTGCTTCATGGAAGCAATGAGAGCCATCAGGGCCAAGAGGGAGTTGAAGCTGTTTTGGGCTATGCTTAACCATTTGAGGTGAACCAAAAACCAATTTCAACTATTTTCAGCATTCCAGAGCCATTGGGATAGGTTAAAAAGGCATTAGAGGTTTTCTACAACCATTTTAGCTTCAAGGAAGCTTGGAGAGCCACGAGGGTCGTTGGGGAAATGGAGTTATCTGGAGTTTTACCTCATAGTTTGAGGTGACCCAAAAACCCTTTTCAGCTATTTTTCGACCTTCTTAACCTAATGGAAGAGGTTTCAAAACTTTTTTAGGACTTCTACAGCCCGAAAATATTTAGAGGAGTTCAAAGAGCCATTAGGGCCTTCTTGAAGAAGTCATTGTTTATAGTAATTCTTCACTGTTTAGTGAATATGGAAAGGCATTTTTAGCATTTTCATGTCTTATGATTCTGTATTTACAGTCAAATTTTCCTATTGAGGCACTTTTAAACTTGTATCAGCATTTGAGAGCATTATAATATAAGAGGAGAAGCTCATTTTTGGAGGCTTGACCCAGTAGACGTAGCCCGAGAGGGATGAATTGCTCACCAAACATTTGTGTCATGTTATGCTGAAGATATATTTCTGTACATTTCTGATTTAATATGTTAAACAAAAATTAAATTAACTTGCCTTCACACACAAACTCATAAACAGTTACCAAAAACACTTTGTTTAATCATCCAAACATGGAGAATTTTTCATACATTTAATTAAATGGAAATGGATACCTTTCCCACATTTTCAAGTAATTACATTTTCAAATCACTTTAAAAGACTTAAACTCTAATATTTGTATTTTCCATAGTTCTTTCTCATTTCTTTCCTGCAACATACCTCATATAATGAAACCTTCATCAGTGGAGTCGCCAGGTGAATAATAAATAACCAAATTTGTATCTAAATCTTGTTCACCATCAAGAAATATATTTCAATACCAAGGGAAAAATAACTTCGTGCCTTCGTCCCTGGAAACGACGCCAGAAAATGTTGTATTTTAAGATACAATCCCTCGGTTGTGAAAGGAATCGATGCTTAATACATTTTAAAAGTGTGTCACAGAAATGATTTTATCATGAGGTCTTTTTTCTATCCCTATGGAGACTAGTTTTCTAAAATCCTTAATGATTTCGAATAATAAAATATTTCATAATTCCATTCACTGCTGATATCTAAATGAAAAGAATAAATATAGGGGAAACTCAAAGTAATATGCTGAAAACATAGAATCTACCACTTTTAAGTTTCAGAGGAAATTCATGGAGAGAGAGGAAACTCGAAATAATATGTTCTAAACACAAAATCTATTACTTTAATGCTTCATCAAGAATTTTTGAAGAGAGGGGGGAATCAAAATAATATGTTGTAAACACATAATCTATTAATTTTAAGTTTCAGAGAGAATTTGTGAAGGGAGAAGAGATGGAGTGAAGGAGTGAAAATTAAGGTTATTTAACTCTTACTCACATATGTAATTAAGAGACGAGATGCTACATTACTTCACTTCATTCAAATAATAAGGGAAAAAAAATGGCACAAGAAACACGAATCACCATCAATAGTTACAGGAAACTTACTGCTTCTTTCATTTACCCATCAGAAAAATAAGTACAAAATGTAATCCCCAAGAGGTCCAAAACTCAAGCCCTTGCTTCCCTCTTTCTCTCTTCCTTAAATACAAAAAAAAGTAGTCTATAACTGATCGAGCTTATTGAAACTCCTAAACTTCCTGAACTGTTAAAATACTTATTACATTGTAATTGAGGAAACCATTGTAGCTTCGATATTAACAAAGAAAAGAAAAAAAAATTGGAATATAATCCTTTTCCTAAGTCTGATTTGTTGTTGATGTGTCTCCTTCTGTTTTGGGTGTGATGTCCTAACAGTCTGCATAAATGCATCTCCACCCGACTCTGCCCATGCTTTTGCGTTTCAAATGCTGTCTTCATGTCACCTGCTACCCGACTCTGCCTCTTCTACGCATGCCTGCTGTGTTTAGTCTTCCATTATCCTTTACTCTGTGTTAGGTCACTTACCCGAGTCTCTTTGCCTGAGTTCATACTTTCTTCCATTATCAATGCGTTTCAATGGATTTACATTATAATCCTCCTTTCTTCCTCCGATGCGATTTAACACAAGAAATTCCTTACCTCCAGATTTGAAAACCTTTGGAGTTCATTTTTGAAACCACATCACATCTGACCGAAAATTGCAAATCACATATTTTGTTATGAAATATGGGAGGTAAGTGTTAAAATTTGTGATGTGAAAAGTGCGACGGGTGGAAGGTTACGTGGCAGGCAAAGGTGGGGCCAATCGCAAATCGTAAATTGGTAGATTTGTTATGAGAAACGGGAGGTAAGTGTTAAAACTAATGAAGTGCGATGTGTGATGGGTGGAAGGTGACGTGGCAAGGATTGGTCCCACATATATCGTAAATCAAAAATCGGTGGATTTAGTTTATGAGCGAAGTGCAAAATGCGATCGCATAGCATCACAATATCACAATTTTAACAATATTTTAAACTTGTAAACTATACCAAATGTGATATGCGAAATGATCTCTGGCAGCCATCTCTCTGTTTCAGTTCTGTGCTTTGATCCTAACTGTCTGCTTTTCCCTTTGCGCCTCCTCCAAAAATCTTAAGTTTCTAAGGAGAAATATGCAATTTCTCTACCTACGGGAAATTAGTTTGTTTTTCTCTGTCGTGTAACCCTCCTGAGCATATCTCATGTTATGGCACACTAGTCTCTCTTGAGCTTTCGAATGAGCCAAACTTGACCCTTGTTGCACGCTTTTCTTCTTTGCTTCTCCTATGGCTTAGATTGCACTTCCAATGTTGCTGCTGCTTCCTTGACTTTGGTTCTAGTGCACATGTGATGATGAATGCTCGTTGCGCTTGTGGTTATCGTTTTTAGCATATTGTAGGTCTTCTTGAAATTTTAAAAATTGTTCCTCAATAACCTTAAATTGCTTAGAACCTCTCTTGACTTTTAGCTAAGTCAAATTAGGCTACAACAGGAATAAAAGATTATCCTAATTCTAAAGAAGATCTGGTGTATCAATATAAGTTTTAGACATGATTACATGATTATTCCCTTATCCTAAGTTTTACCTTTTAGAAAATCCCCCCACAACCCAAAAAAATGTCTCATGAAACTCCACTGCTGCATGCTTAACTCCCCTCCATCTGTTCCATCATTCATTTCCCTACACATCCATCCGACGAACCATATCATTTTTCAGGGCCCCCTCTCCATCCAAACTTTACCATGGGGGGGGGGGGGGTCTGAAATGGGTGGTTTTGTGTTTCAGGCCCATGCCAACGTGACGCCCTCTCATGATTTCACACCCCCCTACCAAAATTTATTACTACTTCAGACCCCCTCTGAAAAGTAGTTTTCTGCACTATATAAAAAACATTAATCTGCCCGTTGAGCGCCAATCATTCCACACCACTTGGATTGTATTGTTGCCAATTAAAAATCTTCCCATGGTAATAAAATCATTGATGAATTTAATTCATCCCTAACCATTAATCTAATGGATCCGCGCCACCATTAACGGGAAAACGACCTATCTGTGTATAAATACATCCCAGATTAGACATTAATCCTTTACCTTTCAAATTTTTCTATTATGTACATGTTTTCTGCAGGTTGATAGAGCACCATTAAACCAATCTGATCATTTTCAAAGTGCTCTCTGCAACTATCTCCATTCCTTCCTCATTTCAGAGCTTTTACTAAATCCCGACCTCCATTTATCTTAACAGAAACCCTCATTCACCATCAAACCACGGTTCATCATTCCTACCAAGAAGAAAATCCAGGGGGAGTCTATGAATCCACTACTCCATCCCTCAATTGACGTTGATCATATACCTCTAACAGACAAGGATTACAAAATCCATGAAACCCTATGTGAGTTAGAATTATTCAAAATGTATTGCTAACTTGAAGACAAATTCATTGACAAGACTAATGAAATTAGATTGTGGGAATCCAATTTTCCCCATTATATCTTTCCCCACACCCACAAGGCCCCTAAATTCATCAGGAAGTGTCAATCTTGTTATGTACCTAGTTAGAGAGCTATTATTGCACCTTCAAGAGAGATTCTAATCACCATAACTGCCCAAGCCATAGACCAAATCATTATGGGAATTTTGAGTTCTAAAATGGGCCTCTAAGGAAATTATAAAATAATAGTGGAAATAATAAAATAATATTTGATTACATCATCAAATTTTAGAGGGAAAAAGGAAAAAAAATACTTTTTCAACTCATATTTTAAAATTATCTCCCAAATGTTTTACTCAAATTTAGAGTGGGAGTACTCTTTAGATGAAAAATTTAATTCCTCATCCAAAGAGTACCCATGTTGCACACTTTCGATGGGTCTTGCTACACGAAAAATGAGAAATACATGAAAAAAGTTATTGTAATCACTTTTTTTTTATGTATTTCTCATTTTTCGTGTAGTAGGGTCCATCGAAAGTATGCAACATGGGTACTCCTTGGATGAGGAATTAATTTTTTCATCCAACAAGTACTCCCACTTGAATTTTGAGTAAAATATTTGGGAGATAAGTTGAAAAAGTAGTTTTATTATTTTATTATTTTTTAATCTTTTTACCCTTTTACTTAAAAAATGGTGAATAAACTCCCATGGTTGACATCATCATCTTAAATCCTATTGGTTCTTATAAATTTTATTTTTGTTGTACATTTTTCTTAGGAGGCCCATTTTAGACCTCAAAATTCCCCTAATGGATGCAAGCCCCTATCACAGAGAATGCCACTCCTTTTTCTCAAAAATCACTCATTGAATTATATCAGAAGCTATACTTTGAAAAAAGGGCTAAAAAACTTAAGCTTTTTCTGGCTAAAGATGCCCAAATACCTAAGAAGAACCCTCCCTATCCATCATCCATGTTCCCTGAGAGAACTAAGTAGATCATTACAGCCATCTCCTACCTCCTTGGTTATTACTCATTTCAGTGGTTAGATGATGCCATGATAGGATTCCTTTCCATTTTATCCACATATTCCAAGCATTCTATCTTATTCAACTCCAGCCAATTCCTTGCAGATTCCATTCCTGAAAAATTTGTCAAACTTCAAACTGAGGAGGTATTTAAATATGCCTATGTTTTAGTATATTTTTTTTTATATTTCAGGGAAACAAGTTTAATTTTTCATTGAAGAAGTTGGATGACAATCTCTCATCTTATGGACTAGAATGGTAATGAAGGAGCAGAAATAATACTCATACAAACAGTTCATAGAAATGTTTGTACATCGAGCACTTAGTCTTCTAAGCAACAATTCAGAGCCAAGAATTAGTGAATAAATGAGGAAAGTCTTGCAGTTGTTAGACCAAAATAAAAGAGGAGACTGGTATCTTTACCAAAATCACACAAAGCTAAGGATTTATGGATGTGAGCTTGCCCCATATAAGCTCCCAAAATTCTTCCCAATGAGGAATTTTTCTCTAGAATACATGAGGAAAATTATTAATGCCAATGAGGTCCATTTTGTGTCTGCCAAAAAGAAATCTCAGTTCAGGATTAAAACACATATATGACCCTTCATTTATAAAAACATAACAAAAAGGGAGGAAGCTGACAGATTACTGAAATAAATGCAATTCAGCCTCAGTTTTACATGGTCATATGATCCATTGGGTACAATTTCCAAGCTAAGGGGTGAGAACAAATCTACACCTTATATTCATATCAGCAGACTAGAGATTGATAAATACATGAACCAATTAGAGTGGATTGAGAATACTCTAAAAGAGGCTGAAGAACAATTGGTGTCAACTTCAACATCACAGACTCCTGTCCCACAGGAGAAAGTAGGAAAACGGATCAGAGAAGAAGAGGCACCTTCAGTGACTGACACTTCCAGAAAAGAGTTCAAAATTATGTATAGAAAGAGAACTAAGATCAATCCCAAGGTAAATACAGAAAAGGACTCAAAGCAAGAAGTCCTTATCATCAATAAAGAGACACCTACTTGCTCACAAGTAGGTGGTAAAACCACACTCTCTCCTACCACCTCTACTTCTTTTTAGGATCAACAACAAGCTATTCAAACCAGCATAGTTGTTACAGGGGAGAAAGAGAGGACCATTTTTTATACATTCAGGGAAATTAAATTGAAAAATGAATTTTTGAAGACCAGCACATATAATCAGTTCTAGAAGTAGACTTCCAACTCCCAGAGTAGACTGATGTGAGCCTTTGACTCAGAGAAAGGAAATATGTAGATGGCTTTCCTCTAAGCACAGATTCCTTAACCCAAGACAACAACAGATTATAAAAAGACTGCATTTGATTATCCCATTGATCAAATGGATATACATAAGCATACAGATGAAATTATTTCATCTACACTCAATAACGCTGCTATGAGTTTGTCTAAATTTCAGGTTTCTTTATCTATTATCTAGTCACAACTCAAGACGGAAAAAATAACTTCTTTGGACAAGGATTCAAGGATTAAGTCTTTGGAATACTTAGTAATCAGGATTGGATATGATCACTCCAATATCAGAGCTGTAGAAGAGGTGACTAAAAATAAAAATGTTGCAATAGCAGCATTGAGGAAGCACCTAAATCTTCCAACTACAGAAGGCCCTTTGGAAAAATACATTGAAGAGAAAGAGTCACATAAATCAGACATGATGAAGCTCATCATGGAGTAGAATGCTCATCTAAGGCATATGGAAGCAGAAATGGAAAATATGATAAAGGAAAAAGAGTAGGTTGCCAAGCTAACATTATTTCCTATAGAGGCTGTACCTCTTACAACTACTCCTACAAACACTCCTTCTATAGCAAGTACAGCGGATGGAGCTGAAAAACTCACCAAAATAGTGCAGAATCTGTCAATCCAGATAGAAGAGATAAAGAAACTTCGAGACCAAATAAAATTGTTGCAGGATTAGAAATCCAAGAGTGATAGCTCACATGTAGTTGAAGACCAAAGAGCACAAAATTTAATTGAAAGGTTGCAAAATTTTGAGAGGGAGTCTAACATTGGAAACACCTTGGGCCAATTCAAAGAGATAATTTGGATAGATATCATTGAGTCCATCAATGAAATTTTTTCCTACATACAGATCATATTTGAGAAAAAGGAGCTGATAGAAAAAGCCAATGATGCCATTAAGAAAATCAAGGAAGAGCTTGTAGATAAGCCAAACACTACTAACAACATTATTAATTTCTTAAATTCTAAGAAAAAGTATGATCTGGAAGAGTTAGGAGTGGATGGCAGGACTGAAACAATATTGGAAGTAAAGAAGGTTCTTACAAAGAGAAAACTTATTTTACAGTCGGAGGAAAAATGTCATGGCTTGGAGGTAGCTATAAACATATTTTTCAGTAGGATTGAACTTTTAACTCAGGAAGGTATTCCTTTCCTTTTTGTAATCAATGAAAAACTAATGCACATAAAAGATTATGAAAAGAAGTTGTAGGAGATTTCCAGAGAGACAACTAAGTTTTCAAACATCAAAGGCACTATGATAGGGAAAGCATTCTTGGAGGCATTAACTCATGATGTTTTCATCCAGCATGAGATAAACCACATTTTTGTGGTAAAAACAACTTTTTCTAAGTATACTGAGGTGGATGAAATCTACAAGAGGGTCATCAAATTAAATATCCCAGATGAAGATTGATGGGATAAGTTAACTGAGTTCCAGGAGTAAAAGGTATAAAAGAGCAGTCATCTACAACGAACTCACAAGACAACATGTCATACATCATTACAACTAGCACAACCTACCAATAGGCTTACTCATCAACTGATTCCTTGAAAAAAATGTCAGAAAGCTAGATCACCCACATCGAGCCTATTTTTTGTAACAGTTAGAGTTTATTGTTAGATTTAGGCTAATAATACACTATCTATTGAGACAACATTTATTGTAAATTTTTTTGTAAATTTCAATATAAATACTTCGTTGTTTGAAGTATTAGAGGTTTATTTCTGAACATATTGTGCCTATTGTGCAATTGTAAATTCCAAGTTTTTGTTGGAGCATCAATAATGCAAAGAAGTCCTTCAGGATTCATGTGGTGTAATTACTGGTGAAGTGTTTTTACTGTTTCTATGTTTTCCAATGTTATTTACTTTCTCTGTTTATCAGAATTCTTAATTTTAAAACAAAAAGTGTGATGAATAGGATATGTTATTTAAAACGCTTTATTCTGGCCGCTTTTACAATTTAAATTTTCTCTACTTGAAGTCAGATTGAAAAATACTTAAATGCTTTTCAGTCTTAATTGATATTCACTCTTCTGCCATATCCATTATTCATTTAAAAAACTCAAAATAATCCATTAAATACAACCTAGGTTCCCCTGTTACAACTCTTTTAAAAATTGATGCAAAAATCTAGTTTTATGTTTTGACTCCATTTTCTAATGGGAAAATAAAGATTTAATCAACCAAATCAATCAAAATCAAACAATCTCCAAGTACATTCATAACTAGCCTAATATTTATCCAAAAAAAGTTAAATATTAAAGAGAGATCCCTCTTTGAAGCTGGTAGGGCTAGATCCCAGCTTCCAAAGTGGTTTTAATGGTGTCTTCTGTGATTTATTCTCTCAATATTAGAAATTATAGAACGATAACATGAGTAACAAAAATTGATAAAATAGGATCATAAATCAATGAGATGTTCAATGTACGAGAAAATCGTGAGAGAGAGACAGTTGGGACAAAATGGAGTATTTTGGAGGAGTTATTGGAAGATTCCTGGGGCTGATGGACACAATTTCCAAGCTTATAGAACTATGTCCATATGTATTTATCTGCTTCTAATACACCTTCCGTTTGAAAATAAATATAAGATAGCAAATTTGACTAATCAAACACTATCTCTGTCAAAATAATTTTTCATTTGGATATGAAAAGGCTTTGTTCAAGCCTCAAGTCAAATTGGATGTGGTCTACTGAATCGAATTTTTCAGGTAATTACATGGATCTTTCTATGACACTGACATTGGTTTCTTTTCCAGGCTTCTTCTTTCAAAAAAAATTCTCTAGAATTTCCAAAACTTCAAGTGGATTAGGATTTGGATGATGCCTAGTGTATGCTTTCCTTGAAGCCATATTTCCTTACAAAATTTGATTTTAGCTGATCTTAAAATCACCAAATTTTGGGTAAATTAAGCCTATTAGTATCTAACTCTCTGTCACCCTCAGGAACTAGATTTTGTCTCTAATTGCAGATTTTTTCCCAAGGAAAACCTTGTGTTCCCCGAAAATTGTGCTTGAATGTTAGCACTTTGTAATTGCCCTAGGTTAAGGAAAGAAAATAAAAGGTAACCACAAACCACTTGGAAGTTGGAATATAGCCCTTCCAAATTCATAGAGGGATCACTCTTACTAAAATTTTAAATAACTTAGATGATATTCTAGGTATGGTGCTCATTAGGGTATAAAATTTATAGGTTTATTGGTAGGAAAGAAGACAAATCCATTGGGCATGGAGTCATGTCAAGCTGATTATGTTTCCAGTGACAAGATGAAGAGAAATAGGACCTTATACAGGGGTAAGGTAGGTAGTCTCTTTGGATAATTTCAGTCAAATTAGTTGTAGGAGGGTGAGCGGAAGATAAATGGAAAATCACATACAAAGCATCTGACAACAAGATGAATTGTAAATTATATTCTAGCAGAAAACATAAATTTCTAGCAAACTGAAAGGAAGCACTATTTGAAGTGAATTATGAGTCAATATATTTTTTTAAATAAATAATAAAACACATTTTAAAGCAATATTTATTATATAATATAACTTACAAAACGAATAAAGAACATCTCCAAAGAAACTAACAGAAGAATCCCTATAAAAATCCACCTCTATCTTTCATTCACTGTAAAATATATCAAAAACAAGTGTAGTGCACAATGTATCTTCTTCTAAACCTATAAACCCTTTGATTCATTACAATCACATCATAAATATGATAATACAAGTCTATTCCCACTTCTAGGAACTGAATTCATCATTAGGATTTATGTTTCTAGCTTATGCAATGAAAATAGAACTGGCTTCTGAAAACTAAGGATTGTTTGACTAAATATTTTCTAAGCATATTTACATTAATTTATCAATCCAAATAAAGCCTATGAGTCATTAGATGCTTCAATAAGATTACCAAGACCATAAAATTAAATAAATTTTTTTTTTACTTGGATAACTTGGTCAAAACGATGATTGTGTGGAAACACATCACCGATGCTACGCAACCTCCAAATCCAACAGAAAAAAAAAAAAAAACGCAGCAGGAAAGCACAATGCTCCATGGTTGAGATACCTATAACCTTTATCTAGGTTTCATGATGAATTTAGCGTGTGTGAAAAATCCTGGACATGGAAAAATTCATCCTTAGAAGGCTTATTCCATCATACAAATCCCCCAACTTCAACCATTCCATCCATAGCCAAAAACACAGTGCTAGTGAAAAAGTGTAGTACCACCTGTTCTTAATATCTATGAGGAAAAAAGAGGTCTTTGAATCTCTGAATGATATGAAAATATTGGTAATGATTCTGATACTATGCTAGATTTTATATTCGGTTATTTTTTTAGTCATCAAATGTATTCAAATCTGCAATTTGTTGTCATGTAATGAGTTAAAACTCATAGACCTCTTACTATCATGAGTTAGAAAAACCACTGTATGGGAAGTCATCATGAGTTTGGTTTTCAAAGCTCTGGTAAAGAACATGGAATGGTGTTTGAGTCTTTGGTAACTATCATCGCAAATTTTGAGTCAAGAGGGTTGTGTCTAAATATTGGTCTGTTATAAGGTTCATATGAACATCTATTTAGAGTCAAAGGGATGTTGTTCAAGACAACATGGTTTGAATATCATACTTCTTTCCCACTTCTTATATCCCATGTTCCCCTCAAAATTCATCATTTATAGGCTAATTCACCTTTTCCTATTCCTATTTTCCCTTTTCCTTTTTCAATATCTTTTAAACCTGCATATCCTACTCCCCTATCGCCTTATTTCCTTCTAAACTATTTCTCATCCCCATATACCCAACCATTCATTCTCCCCATTCAAATTTAGTCCTATTTCCCTTTGATAAATCATAATTACACATGATGGACACATAAATACCATATCCCCATATGTTAACCCACCCCCTCATATTTATATCTATTACTCAAAATTAATCTATGTTCCCATGCTCTCACATGATTGTTCATCAAGTGGAGTGTCGAAATAAGCATCATTATCAATCACACCATTAAAATTGATAAATAAAATTTGAATGTTCACGATGAGACCAACATTTTACATTTAATTATGGATTTCTGATGGTTTATTTTGGTTCGTGGTGCATGAAACTTCAGAGGCTGATCATAGAATTGAAGAGAAAAAACTTAAGAACAAAGGATGCTACGCAACTGCTGCTCAGTGAATCCCTGAGTTTTCCAGTGACCACACAACTTGATTTAATTTCATATTAAGGTTAAAAGACTCCTACCACAAGCATAAAGATGAGTTCCAACCATGGTTCTCAAACCAAACCAACTAGTTCTTGAAAATGGAAAGGTTCATCAACCCTTGTTTCGTTGCCCACTATTGCACAAAAGACCTACTTAACACATCATTTTGCAAAACGGTCTCCAACCCCATGGAGGTGAATTTTTGGAAAATGAAGAATTTTTTCTCAGATACGGATCAAATTAAAATAACCTATTTCAGTTTTTTCATAGGTGTCATGTATTGGGAGCTTTGAATACATCTTCATGGCCTATTTTTCAGACTGTCAAATTTTCTGTTTTAGTGAGGCATTTTTAGAGATTTTTATTAAAATATTGTGAAGTATTTAAAGAAAAAGAGAGAGGTTTATGTTCAAAATAGATTCATATATAATAACATCTTTAGTATTCTACATATATATTATATTTTGATAAGTACATGTGTTTCTTCAGGGCCTATTTTCACATTTTTTTATAGTGGCGGGATTATGGATTTGTTTTGCATTTCAATTTTTTGTGAAGGTTGTGAATATTTTAGTCATTAGTATGAGATAGATATGGAAATGATAAAAGGCCTACAATGCTGTTTTTTTATGAGATAGAGCTTGGCCCTGTAAGAAAGAAATTTTATATTGTGTGTTACACATATACTACACAATCATTGTGTAGCCGCTACGCAACCCCTACATACAACTTTCCAAATGCGTTATGAAGGTTCCAGTTGTCCGAGGTAAGAGGAGTTAACGTGTAACACATGTGGAAGTCAACTCAACCCATTTTATATCATCTGAGTGTCATCTATAAGGAGAAACATGACTTTGCAACATGCTACCTCGTTGCTACCCAGTCAATGTGCAACACTATCAGTCCACTGTCAATTTTTTCTACTTTTTCTATTTTTTGTTGTGATGGATATGGTTCAAAGATTTAGATAGTTGTATAGATATTTTTTTCTTTAAGATAAATATAATAATAATTATTTTTTTACCTTTTACCATTTTAGACAAGGATTCTAAACAAAAATATGTTTCTACTTTTTAGATTGTGTTGATCCTCTCCATGGATCAAAGATACATTGTATCTAGCTACTAATTAATCTATTATCTATGCCTATATAAGATAAAAATCTGAATGAAAAGAGGGATGAAAATCTGAATGAAAAGAGGGTTGGAGAGTATTGGTATCATCTATTAGAATATGGTGTATGGTTTTTGTGTTTACAATTTAATGAAGCAAAGGATTTAGATGCACATATTTTCCAAACAATCTTTGCAGAGGATACTATGGTATGGAATTTTGGATACGTTTTTCTTGTATCTCTTTTATGTTAAATTTTCATAAATTCTGGAGGAGGAATAGAGTAATTCTAGACTTAAAAGAATTTTTTCTCTAGTTTTACTACATTATGATGTTTCAGTTGCAAATGAAGAATTTTAACTCCGAATTTGTTATCTATTTCCTTTAAGCTTTGTTGTATATCAGATCAATTTCTTTATCTGTTTTCCCACTGTACTACTTTTTAGTCATCAATAATTTTTGTTGATCCTGAAGATGAATAAGTAATGGTCCTAGATTTCTAAAAACAAAATTTGTGAAATATTGTGAGTTTTAGAAATCTCACTGCCTTCATTATCCTAAGTTAAAACTGTTTCACTAATTTTTTCCCTCTCTTCCCTCTAAGTTTCTCCTCACTAATCCAAAAAAAAAACTTCACCATTGAGCCTATTACCTCATTTTCACTACCCTACCCACACTCTCATTCATTTCCTTTTTCTTCTGAAAAATCCCATTTCTTCCTTTCCTAAAAACCTTCCTAAAGGGAGTGTCATTCATCATTTTTCCTTTGAATAAATTAAACAATGTAAAACCCCCTTTTACATTGTTTAAATCCAAGTTCTAATCCTATCGGGTGTTTTATTTTTATATATAAAACTCTGCTTTACATCAAAAACCCACCCTTATATGAAATAGGCCTTAAGCCCCTTTTCTTCTAAACCCCAGCCCCCTCACACCCGTAAAACCTTGACCTCCGCCTATTTTTAAGCCCTTCCCTGTATAAAATAAGCCTCCACCATTTTTTTATTTCCATAAACCCATGTATACTTTATAATAGGCCCCCATTAAACCTTTTAATTGTTAAAATGGGCCCCGCCTCCGACTATACCCATTGCCCCTCCCTAAACCTTAAAAATTAACGCATTTATGTTAAAATTATTAAGGCACCGGGCCCATTATCCACTTAACCCCGCCATCCAGCCAGACCTCACCACCTGTCCTCCACTTCTGTTGGCTCGATCACCTGTTCACTGCCTCCTGAAAGTGTGATAGCTGTCAATCTATTGTCCCAAGATCTGATGGCCCCCGACACATATTGCATATATAATTGCGTCAGGGTTAACCATTTCTGACCTATGCGAAATGGACAGTTTTTGCCTCGCCACATGTCACGTCCTAAGGTGTATTGTGTGCCTCCCACCAAAAAATTCTTACTTCCCATTTTTTGTGCAATAAATCACTTCCGGTTTTCAAAACCGCTTGCCCTTCGCACCCAAAATTCAAACCCTCCCACCTCCATTTGAACTCCTGCCTGGTTCCACTTTCATAACCTTTTCTCCTGCACCATCTCATCCTTTGCAAACACCCTCTGACAGCCCAAAACCACTAAAAATGTAGTCATACGCCATCCCCATGGGTTTTAAATTAATAAATTGTGTTTTTGTGCAGGTTCAATGGTGGAATGCCTGAGAGGCATTCCGATGGTTAGAAAACGACCAAATTAGCCTCTGGATGATGATCTAGGAGCCTAATTTGAATTACAAAGGTGAAAAGGCCTTATATCAAAGACCGACCATCATGAAACATGATCGTCGATGGTTGAAGAAACCCTCCTGCCATGAAGAAGAGTCTCCCCTGCACACAGAAGACAAAAATAGTTAAAGGAAACAATGAAGAAAAGGAGTTTGAAAGACTAAAGGTCTAATCCTTAAATCAAAAGCCAAAACAAAATATTAGTCAGTTAAAGAAAAATTCAAAGAAAGGTAGACATTTAACAGAGATTAAAGGATAAAGGAAAAAGATCTGAAGGATAAATAAAAAAATATTAAAAGAAAAACATAAATACAAACAGATAATCAGAGTATAAATACGGAGTTTAAAGGCCTAAAACAAATATTAAAGATAAGGTAGAGGAACATTAATCCCGGAAATGCATTCGAAGGACTAAGCCTATGGCAGTTACTATTTCAAAGATATTCCCGCCACCTAATGCTTTGTTTCCTTCAATAAAGCATCAGGCAGTTATTGAATGCAGTCAGAGATATGTTCTATCTACCAAGTAGTTATTGTAAAAGTTATGGATAGGCCTTAAAGTCAAACATTTCACCTATAAAACCTCAGAAGTTAAGATAGGAGTTCTTATTCAAATAAATATCTGCAGATATTCCTACCTTGAGCCTTGCATGGTCTTCAAGGTAGGGAATTCATTTACTTTGTAATAAATGACACCCTAACCCTAAAAATTAGCTTCACCTCCTCATTTGCAGATAAATACTTCATTTGAGCTCATTATCTTATTGTCATTTGATGACTCTTTGAATTAATACATAGTCTCTTGGAAGTTGAAAAGAAATTGATGTCTTGGAACTTGTGGATGCCCTGATTTTTTTGTTAAATGGAGGAGGCTTGCTTGCAGGATCACTGAGGTTGGTTGATGGTGAAGTATTTCTATTTTGTTATTGTTATTTCCCATTTCATTATGTTTCCATCTTTTTATATTGTAGTAGAGCAAAGGATTTAGACTAAGAAATGTTTCTAAAGGCACCTTAGTTCTAGTTGTTCTTCACTACCTTAATTTTTTCCTCTGCTTGGACATTTTAGAGAATTATTAATTGCTCTCTAAACCCCTAAGCTTGTTTATTTCATAAATGGTTTAATACAGTAGGTATCAAGCATGATTTATGGCTAGCCCTACTTAATTGATGGCACTAAAACACTGTTTCTGAAGTCTCTCTCTAAAGTACCATTAGTTAAGTCTACCAAAGAGGTTTTGTTTTGATCATACCCTTTGTACTTGCTTAAATAATTGTTTTAGAGATCTTCATAGATATAATAAAGGATGTTTAGGTGTTCCCTCTTCTATGATTACATTTATATGTGTGTCTTGAATGTTTTCTTTCCTTGAAGGTGAAATCACTAGAAGCTAAATTAGTTTCTCGCCTTCTATATTTCATTGGAATGTTTGTCTTGAATAATTATCTGTTTAAGTTAAATCAAATAATTTATGGTTTACCCTGTCTATTGATTTCCTCTTTATACTTATGATATTTTAAGTCCCTTTTGTTATAGGTACATGATAAAGGATTCTTAATTTCCCTTTGTCCTACTTCTATTCTCAAAATTGATGTCCATATTATTTCCCTAAAAAACCTTGAAGATCCATTGACCAAGTTAGATTTTCCTTGTGATGCTCCCCGATCTATTGATGAAACTATCATGACCTTTATAGAATCCATTGCCCAATGACTATGAATATTTCCTCATTCTATCTATTCTTCTATATCATCTTACCCAACCAAAACAAACAACAAACCCTGTACTTAAAAAACTAGCCTAAAATCAATCATCTAAAGCAAACAAGCTCATATCCTTTGAAAAAAAATAGAGAGAGTCCTCTCTGAGTCCAGGAAGGCTAGGTCCTAGGGCTCCAAAGACTGGTCTGATGTTTCCCTATCCATTTGGCCTACCAATATGCTAAATCATGGGACCAAAACACTACTTAACATCGAATTTTCCAAAATGTGAATCAATAATGGACCTATGTAATGATTGGGTTTATGCATGGAATTTATTGGTAAACTTTGTTCACCTACACCAACACCATATCTCAAATTTTTTTGTCAATCCCTAACTAAATATTTTAAATAAATATTTAGATTTGGTCTCTGTATAAGAAATTCACACTTTAAAGTCTTTTTACCTTTGAGTTTGTCAAGTGAGGGAGCCCCCTCCGATTGGAGAAGATCGGTCTCCCAACCAAAAGAGGTTTATGGTTACCTTCATGAATCTATCCTCAAACTAGTATAATTCATGGAGTGTTAACACTAACCATGCCGTGTATCCCTTCCAATCCCACTTTGACAAAAAATTCAAGACTTCCATCTTCACACCAAAAAACATAACCCTAGTGCTTGGCTAGGACAAGAAAATGTTGTGTGAGATGTTTCTTTTGAAAATGAATTCAAAATCATGACTAAATGTGTTTTTAAAAGTAACTTCATTCAAAATTTAATCATCTTTAGCCTCAACCCCATAAAAAATTATACTTAGGAAAAAACAAAAATAAAAACTAACTTGTTTCACCTATTCCAACTTTCAAAATTTGAGTGCTTCAACCAATAGTTCAAAATTACCTTTATATTTCTCTTGAAAATCTTTCAACTACTTCTTGGTGGCTCTTAAATATTTCCTCATGGTAAGATTCTACCTGTAGATGTTTTTCATTTTTCTATGTAGTGGGAGAGACCTCTTCAACATATACCTAGTGTTCTCCATGGTTGGCTCGTACATGTCCAAAAGCCCACTCATATTTCTCATAGTATTTTCATCCTGATCCTCAAGCTCAACAATTTCATTGTGGGCCCTTTTCAGTTTCATCCTCAATATTTTAAAGTTATGTTTTCTCTCATCCATATATGTCTTTTATTTTTCTTGTACTCTCTTCTCTTCCTAAATCTATAGTTTTTTGGCTGAAGATCTAGTGATTCTAGCTACTGGAGATTCTGCCTCCTTAACATCCTCTTTTACTACATTTTCTTTTCCCTTGGATTTGGTCACAATTGATGTATATTTAGCTGTTGATTCATCTCTAGCAAGTCTAGCTATCTTTTCTAGATAAACCTTATTTAGTTCCCTATTGTTCTGCTCCATGTGTGCAATGACCATATATGCCATTTTTAGCTACTCTTGTAGTTGTGAATTTCCTTGTCTATGTCATCAGGAACATAGTCTTCTAGTGTAGTTTTCAAGGTTTCCAATGTCTACTCCAAGGGAAAATTCTTTGCAGTAGACCTACTAAGGAGATTTTTTGGGACATCCATCACTTCTGGAGAAAAATGTAACTTCTTGCCTTTCTTGTTTTTTGTTGACTAAACTATAGATGAAGACCTATTCACAAAACTTCTAGTTGGTGATTGAATGTCTTTTTCCACTATTGAGGGTGTTTCCTTCTTTCTCAAGGAATTGGTTGGTAAGTCAACTACTAGGTTTGAAGAATCTACAAATGATTTCCATGATTGATTTCTCTTATTTAGCTCCTCCAATACCAACAATTTAGTTAAGGAAAAGTGGAAAATGCTAGGTTCCACCTGGTTTTGTTTTCCCTGC
Source organism: Pinus albicaulis (assembly GCA_034641835.2). Taxonomy (NCBI): domain Eukaryota; kingdom Viridiplantae; phylum Streptophyta; class Pinopsida; order Pinales; family Pinaceae; genus Pinus; species Pinus albicaulis. The sequence continues at coordinate 7,413,485 of MU968480.1, read as the reverse complement.
ACTTTGTCTACCATCTTGTTGAGATTACTGAATAGATAGAAAGGCATATTCATGGGTATATTCCTTGTAAATTTCATTAAAAGTATAAAATGATATTGATATATCCTCCCAAACCTACCCTGATAGGTAAAATACCTATGAATTGCTTGCAAAAGTTTGATGTGATTTTCAAGTAAATACTCCTTAGGAACAATGGATCCATACCCTTTATCTGTATACTCAACCTTAAGAAAATATTTATAATTGGAAATATCAAGAGGCATGCCCTTGAACTATTTATCTCGTTGAATGGGAATATCTCTTGCAGGTGATATTGTGAAATATAAAACTAGAAATGTTAGCTCTCCATCCTTAACTTCCAACCCATTAAAATTCATAGAAAAATACTTAGTGAGTTGTACATTCTACGCTTGATTTTTTTCACAAAATATAGTACATCCAACTTTCTCAAGGGAAAATATCATAGTTGGGTCTGAACTGATGAATGTGAGGTCTTGGGGTTCAAACCTAACAATGGCACCTCCATTATGTCTCATTCCCTATAGAGTTGACATGTTTTTTTGTAGCAGATAAATACTCTAAGGTTATTGAAGATGAAATCGCAGTGTAGTTCACTTTGTGCAACAAGTGAGATGAAAATGATGAAATGGGACTCTAAATTGAGGTTTAGTGACAATTGAGAATAATAAACCATATGAAACAATTCAAACAACACCAATCACTTATGAAAAAACCCAAAGCAACTATTGTGTGCTTGCTCCTAGTGGCGGAAATTTAAAAGATAGGCACATCGCATGGATAAAACAAGCTCAATCACCCTTGAGGAATAAAAATATTAGGTAAGAGGCTTAAATTTACCTTCATGACATGGTGAAATTTCAATATGAAGGCTACATATAATATTTTTTTTGTTTTTCAAGGATAAAATACAAAAACACGACACACAGAGAAAGTGAAACAAATTGACAGAAGCATAGAAATGCAAAAAACACAGTGATCGTGAAATTTAGGAATGTTTAGGGTTCCTAGGTATTATCTGAGCACATGCATGCAATATTAAGGTAACACAAAATCAAGGTTTTGAACAAAACAAGAGTTGGCACCTGGATATAAAATTTGACCACCAGTTTGTAAGAACCGCAACACTTGTTCATGAGCACATTTCTCCCTTGCCTCCTTTGTATAGTGACCTTCAATCACCACATAAAGAGAATTTGATGAATAAATGGAGATATGTGATACTTTTTTGAGGATAAACCATGCAATTAAACTCCCAAGGTGGACGAGTGCGGATTTGATGGGTGATGATTGCAATTTGAACTTGAATAGTGAAAGAAAAACACTTAGAAAAAGTGCAAAACTGTCCTCTTCAGCGTTGTACTGATGATGATTTCATGAATAATCATGATTTGACACCCTAATTAATCCAAGAACCCTACAAATATGTGCCCCTAATTACAAGACATGACACATGATTCACTCATGATATTTTTTATGAAACATGACCCTAGACCCACTTAATTCAACCTCTCTACACACCAATGATTATTTTCATGACATTTTACACACTTTGACATATTTACAATGAATGAATGAAAATTTTATTCCCATACCTAAGACCCAAAGCTTTATCTTCCACAATATCATAGACAAGCCTTTATACATTTGACAAAATTTAAAAGATAAAATTTATTTATGAATTCTATGACTATAGGATACTAACAGAAGTGAAAAAGTTATAGTAGACCAGTGGCAAGATTCAAACCAAAAATAGATTTTGGATGCAATGATACTATGTGGAATGTGAATAAAGAATGTGAATGCCATAATTAGGATGTGAGAGGTATGGTGAATGAGGTGTACATTATGGTAGTTGGTTGAAGGGGACTGTGTGAGGATACCTCATTGCAAAGAATATGGTTGAATATTACTCATTGAGAAGGCATTGTGAATTTTCATTTATCACATCGAAAATTAGATGGAAAAATAAGGCATGCAGACTACTTGAATTAGTTTTTCATACAATGGAAATCATTTAAAAAATATAGTTCTGTAAAACGAATTTATTTACACATGTGCATTGGCATACATTAAGAATCGATTGTGTTGATTCAACAACATAACCTTGGCATATAGTGGAATCATTCATATTAATGTTGTGCAATTTTCACATTAATGTATTGTGCACCTTATATATATTAGTAGTGTTCATAAGAAGGTGTTCGTTATCATGCAATGTTTCGTTACAACACCCATTTGAATATAGTACAGAGGTGCCATAACTTGGATATATTAAAATGCGAGAAATTTACATCGCAGACCAGAATGAAAAGCTAAGCTAGGATGCTCAAGCACATCATAACCAAATTTATATCAACTACATCTATAAATTCATTTTTGGATCCATTGACCAAACAATAGACTAATCCTAGTTTTATAAGTCCTAGAGATGAAATTTCCCACTAAAGCTAAAATTCTTTGGTTGGATTGAATTACACGATAAAATTCTAACATGGGAAACTTTAACTTGCAGAGGGTTTACTGTTCATTTCATCTACCATCTATGTATTAAATTCTCAGAGGATAGCAATCATTTACTATTAACCTTCTATGTATCCAATGGCATATGGAAATTAGTAATTCAAATTATTTAGATCACTAGTGATTGGAAACAACCTACACTGGCAGAAAGTGTCAAATACTAGACATAACAATGGGACTTCGACACATTGTCGTTATTTATTATATGGGGAATTTGGCACTGCAAGAATAGAATAATCTTCAACCAAAAGCCAATGGACATTAAATTCATTGTCTTAGGGATTATATCATATTTTACAGAATCAGGCCCAACGATACAACAACCTAAACATCGGAAGACCACCCTACTAGAAATCTTCCATAAACGTCCCATTGGTTTCTTCAATGGGGCCAAAAATGATTCATAATGTGGTTTTTGTGCCCTTATTATCACTTCACCTAGCAACTATCACCGCTTATGTTGAGAGAATGGCAATGGAACCAATAATAGGGGTGAAACTATTGCATTATGGGGTTTATTATTCTCTGTTGTTTGGCTTAATGTTCAAGAATTATATGTTTATGGAGATTCTAAAGCTCCCATTGTTAGAAACTTATATATTACATAGAAATTGAACACATATAAATATGAAAAAATAAAAACAAAAAAAACATATAAAACAAGAGAGACACATATATATGTGGTTCACCCAACTTGGGCTACGTCGACGGATAAATAGCCAGTCCTTCCTTTATATTATCTAGCCAAATGAAGAGACACAACCTACAGAATATTTGCTCTAATATACTCTACTCTCTCACATAGTCCCCCTCTCTATTTCTCATTCATAATACACACACCGCACACAGTCGTAATATTATGCCCTCATATGATCCAAGGGGTTGCCTTCTAGGGAAAAAAACCTAAATTAAACATAAATTCATAACTTATACAGTCAGATCATCCACATAATGAATGACTTAGATTGAATACTAAATTAAAATATTTTACAAGTCACCCCCACATGGAGGCGTGTACAGTCTTCCTTGGGTATACATCTGACTGAAACAAAGACCCCTAAATCAGGATGATAATCAGGCTCCACACCCAACAATATCCCACATAGAGTTTGATTGTAGCAACTCCACCGCTACTTCATTTGTTGAAAAATGACTCCACTTTGGACCTGGTTATTTCACATATTCATCATCATAATTGAAGACCAATTGAAATTAAGAAGAACCTCACTTTCTCCCTAGTTACAATTTTTTTTAATATATCTACAGGATTCTGTCTAGCATGTAGCTTTTTCATCTTCAACTGTCCATCTTCCAACACTGATTCTATGAAATGGTACTTGAGATGTATGTTTTTAGTCTTGCAATGAAATGTTGAGTTATTTTCAATATGAATGGAATTCTAGTTGTCACTATATAACTTTCTAATCTCTTGCTTCTTACCCAATTCATGCATAAGCCTTTGTAACCAAATGATTTCTTGTAATATTCCCAATTAGTCATGAGCTAATTGGAATATTCATTTTTTTTAATTTTCTTTGTTTAAAGAATAAGAGGGCAAAGGAAGTCCATATTTCTACTTAATAATGAATAAATCAATGCCAAATGTGAAAGGGACAAATCTTGGCAGCTTAATTGAAGCACCCTTAGTGTGAAAGGGGCTGGATCACTTTGACTGGGTCAACCTTGACCAAATCTACAACATTGTCATGGAGGAGTGGCCATCAATGAGGCACATCATAGTTTTAGATGGAGATTCTTTGTGTGAATGTAGTGATATTTTTGGATGGGGCTTAGGGTTTGCAAGGTCATATTATATTTAAGGAAGAGGATGGAAGCCATATGAAGGCTGTTTATGTATATGATATTTCTGAATATATGGTCTGTTTAGACATATATCTTTCTCTTTCTATTTAGCTGAGATAGAGTGTTGTTTAGCACAGGGTGTTACTGATCAGGAATCCCACCTCTTCCATTGAGGATCTCTTGGAGGAGTATTGCACTACATTGTCCACTATCTGGATTAAGGCCAAGCTTCTTCTTTCAAATACAGTGCAGATCCTGTTGAGCCCCAAGATTGTGCTTTCTTTCACCTTACTTCACCTCATTTTCCTTTTTCCATTGATATCCCAGGTCCAATTGATCAATGAAATTAGTTAAAATTACTTTTAGAATGATTAAACATGGCTAACTTGCTAAGTTTTGTGATTTTGTCATTATAATGCAAACTGGCTACAGAATGCAGACATTCCGTAGCTAACTGGAAATTCTGCAGCTGTCTTCACGTTCAGGCATGTTCCAGGTGTCCTCTCAAGAAAAACCACACATGGGTATATTCCACGTCACGTCCACATCGTTCGTTGCTCACCATGAAGGAAGAACCGAATTCTGGACGTGGTTTTGGTACGTGGGAACTCATTTAAGGAGGCAGACTTCTAATAGGACTGTCTTAGTCCAGATGTCCTTTTTCTCTTTACGTTGCCATCCTCAGAGTCCTAATGTGATTTTGATAAGGAAAGACAAGGATCCCTGTATTGTTGCAAGTTCTGTTATGTAAATTTGTTATAAAAACACTTGGGAAACCGAGAGATAGGCTAGATTTTGCTTAGATTTCATGCTATATTTCTGAAGACCGAGACTACTCTGTTTCAAGTTATTTTTCCTTTAATGAAGAAGATAGCATTGCTTTGAACACGTTGAGTTTATTTGGAGTTAGATTCTGTCTGGTGGTAGAGGGCCCCTGCCTCTTGCACAGCTTTACTTTCATAATTTAGATAAGTATCTTAGTTGTTTTTATGTTTTTGAAGTTTGAGTTCGTAGTTAATTTCATTAGCCACTATAGTTATACTTGTTCTAAGAACTCTTCCAAAAGAAGAAACTCTTCCAAAAGATCATGATAATGAATGGGAGATGGCTATAGTGTTGTAGGATTTAATTGTAATTTCTTTTGTTCACTATCACAGTTGAACTTATACTAAGAAAACTCTTCCAAAAAATCCTTATGATGTCTAAGGCATGACTATGATACTGAACGTTTCAGTTGTTTGTTTGCACTAAGTAGCATAGCTGATCTTACTCTTAAAACGCCCTTCCAAAATACCATAATGATGGGTAGGAGATAGTTGTGATGTCTTAGTTTTTAAATTGCTTTCAGTCTTTATGTTTGCATTTGCACTGAATTGTACAACCAGGATTGTTCTAAGAAGCTCTTCCAAAATACCAATCATGATGGACAAAACAGGCTGTAGAATCCCATAGATTAATGCATGATAACTTAGTTAGGGTACTTCGGAGTCAAATTGCATTCAATTCATGCTCTGTTATTTTGTTTTAAGTTTGATAATGGCTTGTTAGTTCAGCACTGTTTCTTGTAGAATAGTGATATTTTAGTTCATATTTAGCTTAGCTCATTGTATTTACATTCCACAATTAGTTGTCATCCACTGCATATTAGATTACATTAGTTGTTAAACTTAACAATACGACCTTCATTATTTACAAAACCTCTTCTTGTTCCAAATCTATAATTGATTCATAACCATATGAACAGAAGACAATATCATTTCAAGGCCTGAAGTACTTTTTCAACTTCTTTACCACTTCATAAACAAAGCCTTTTCTCAAAAGACTACTTTAAAAAGAAATATATAACTCTTGAGTAAGGTTTAGTAATGTTAAACTAAGTTGCAGAATAGAGTTAGGAACTAATCTTAGAGTAGAGATCTTATGATGGTACCAATGTTTTTCTCCAAATATGTTTCAACAAATCTTTAATCATGGATAAAATGTTGCATCATTATAAGCTGGTTGTTTAATTGTTTAGTTAGGAGAATTTGTATACGTAGCTGACCACTTCTCAAGCTCTCCCAAAATACCTTTGATAAAAGAATTGGACAAGTTAAGTTTATGTTTTGATTCATTTTCTTGAAGTCATTATCAAGCTTGGTATTCTGCTTAGTCATAGTTTAGGTTTGATTCTGTTTCAGTATTTGCATTTGCATTTGTCATTTGTCATCAACCAATTAGGCTTCACTCTGTTTTTAACTAGTAGCTTCTTTCCACTAGCTTTCGAGTCATTTTCCTTGTGAACATAAAAACCATCAAAAGACCAAAAACATCATAAATCATCACAAAAGACCAAAAAAATCATAAAACACTAAACACAACACATTAAGAGACAAACACCTAGGCACATACAGTGCACTTTACTTCAGCAGTTTACCAACCCTGGTTGACAATTAAATGAACTCAATTTAGGAGACTGGGTTGAGACCAAACAAATCCTGTTGAGGGTTTGGTTGTTTTTGCAAGTTGCATCAAGTGGAGACTAGATCTCTAGATCTAGGCCATTTCATTGATCATTTTCAGTGGAGGAGGTTTCTACTCCATTGGGAGGAAAATATTGGAGGGCTTTGAGCTCATTTTCAGATCTTGGCATTAGGCCAACCTTATTTTGATCCCTACAACATAGTTTACTTCCAAATCTACGTTATTTCTGTAGGAGGAGTTGCAGGGTGGTTTGGCACACCATTTGGAGAGCTGATTTTCTAGTGATGGGGATCTGCCCTTCACTTTGGGGATCTATTGGAGGAGGCTATTTTATTGATCATATCAGATCTGCCACACTTTTCTAGATCTGTATTTTTTATTAGATCTGCAGTCTTAGATCTTAGATCTACATCTTGTACTTGGTGTTTTTCTGAAAACCCTTGAGGGGTTATTTAGAGGAGATTTTATAGTGCATGGCTCTAATATAGATCTAACTTTTGAGGCACATATCAGCTCTAGATCTGATGTATAATCTACTACTATTGCATAGCTAATAAAATAATGTTGTAATGGTTTTCCAGCTTTTCTATATAGTTGCAGCACCTCTTATTGTGGCATTTTATTCATTGGAGGCTTGTATTTACTATTATGCATCTTATGGGCCATATTTTACATATATTTTATTTTTTTAACAACATATTAAAGGTCTCCATATTAGCCTCTTGCTTCATAAATGATGATTTGCATTATTGTTCCAAAATTTTGCACTATATTCCAGCTTTTCCCATTTGGGAATATTACAGTGGTATCAGAGCATCATCTTGGCACAACTTGTGCATTCTAAAAGAAAATATTTCATCTAAGAAGGAGTGTCGCTTAGTGATAGAGAAAAAATGTATCAAAAGAGAATCCATAGAAGATTTGATTATACAAATGACTAAGAAGACAAGGGTAAAACCCCTTTATCTGGAGGTGAAGATGAAGAGAAGGAGTTCCCTAATATCCTTCTTAGAGCCATGCAAGACATTGCTAGAGAGATAAAGGAGATGAGAATGGATAGATTCAAGGAATCCCCTAAATTATTTCATCATGGAGAAGGCTCTGGCATGTCTCACCACTAGAATGATCAACCAATGCATCAAACACAAATTTCCCAACGCTCTACCATGCCTACATTTTTGGTTGTGGGAAATGAAGGGTTTCAGGAGCAAGAATCCCTTGAAGACTATCTTATGGAGTATGAATCTCAAACTCAGAGGTTCAAAGACCACTTGATTTTTCAATAGTTTTGTCAATTAAAGTGTTGGCTCGAGGGGTCCTGACCCAGGTTCAGAGGTGAAGGTTTGCCAACAAACCCTTATACTACTAGCCTTTTCAACAGTGACCCACTTGTGCAGGTCAAAGTCTCACCTAAAGCAGTATGGGAGGGTGCTGGAACTAGGTTTCCGCACCCTGAGAGAGAGTAGGTAATAATGTAGGCCCACAATTATCAGATCTAGATAGAGGGGTGATTCGCAGGGTTCCAAAATGTAACCAGACTATAGTTCTTATTAGATCTGCTCTAGCAGGTTTGCATCCACGTGCGTATCATCAATTACAAACATAAAACATCATAATCAAAACCAATATTGTCAACACAGATAGTTTTCATTCATTAACAGAGATGTAATCAGTAAGTGTCTTATCATAGTAATATACTAAGTGCAGATACTTTCATATTACAGAGATAAAACAGACGAGTTCACAGCTTAAGTAGACAATCTTAGTCCACATTAATCATAATAGAAAATATCCAGACAACATCATAAGTTCCAGCAATACTTCACATATATTACTTATCAAAAATCCTCTTACATTCCCCAAATACCACCTGCGCACATAGCCAGCAGAGTCTACACACAACCAACAGGAGTCGTAACCCAAACAACCCAACCCAAGATCTAGCAATTCGTACTTCATGTCAAGCTCTGTTCATTTTTGTCTATCTACTCAAAAAGGTTCAACTATTTATGCTACTTTAGCCTATGCATCCAATGGTCCGCAAACGGTGGTTTGCAAACTCTTTGTCTACCCTTGACCGCTTACAATGCATTAGGGAATTTTACCCACCCCAAAATCCCTGCGTTAAACTAAATATAATCAAAAATATTCAAAATGGACCAGATTCACAGCTTTGTAGGAGACCCTATTCCAACAGTCCCCCAACACTATCTTGTGACTTTTCCCGAGTCACTGAGATGGTGGGGTCTCCACCTGCAACTGCAGAAGTTTGATCGCTTTAGCCAATGGGGGAAGCATGGCTTCACTTTGGGCAATAGCATTATGGGTGATGTCGACCAATTTATGTGAAATTGGGCCTTCCATCGCAGCGGTGACACTTTCCATGGTTTGGTTGAGTTGCTTTATGGAAACATCAGCATCCTACGACATCTTAAGGGTGTCAGCAGCCCAAGGCTTCAAGCGGTCGTTGAGGACCTTCTTCTTTTGTTGAAGCTCTTCTATCTCAGCTTAGAGGTCTTAGCTATTTCGCAGTCATGCCAAGCGCTGAGCAGGAACCAATGTGGGCAATGTGGCTTCCAATGTTTCAAACATCTCCTCTTTTTGTCGTAGGGCCTGGGTTATTTCTCGCAAGAGTAGATAATGTTGGACCTTGGTCCAGAGCTGCATGGCAGTTTCTAGTAGTTGAGCACCCTATGTGATCTTCCCCATGATGACGTTCGTAGTTGCGATGACCAGCGTAGATCATTGGGCTCGTACCTCCGGAGGTGTCTCATGCTATAATTTAGCCTGCAGATTGACAATCTGCTGCTCCATCCATGACTTAACCTTTGCAACCTCTATTTGAGAAGCCTTACCCTCCACCTTTGCCTGAGGCATAGCGGTAGCCGAAATATCTTTTGGAAATTCTACGCAGATTTGGTGAATGAGGTTTTCGAGTTCCTTCTGCTATGTGGTGGCAAGGGCGATTGCGGGGTTGCTTTTGATGATCGTTTTCTCAGCTAAGCCTATTTTTTGGTGAATTTGTAGGTCCTGGTGCTAAATCTCCTAAAATATACCTATGTGGAGCCCCTGCAAAGAATCTTGGGGTAGTCTAGCAAAGTCTAGATGTACCCCCCATCAACTATGGACCTGCATGCTCAGGTCGGGCGGACTGATCATAAGGGAAGTGCCAGGCAAAGGGTAGAGGTGACTTTCTGTCGTTGTGAGCATAGCACTAATGGTGGGTTACGACGTCCGTACCAAAGTCATACTACTGTATAGTGTGTCTGACTTTAGTTGCAACTCATGGAGCACTTCCTATAATGTAGCGAGCGTAGTCTTCTGTTGTCCTTCGAGGGCTTCCCATCAATCCTGTGTGGCTAGAGAGACTGCATCAACAATTTTTTCAAGGTCACCGTCGGTCAAGGTGACAATTTCATCATGTTCTGTCTGCTGAGTGCGTTGCTTCTTCTGGGGTCCTTTGGCAGGCTCACCTGTGCACTTCGTCCCACGAGGGGATGCAACTCCTTCTTCCTCCCCTCCTTTTGTCCCTAAGTTGGGCTGCGAATCTTTCGGTGTTGATACTTCGGTGTCCTTCTCATCAGTTCGCTTCTGCTGCCCATATTTCTTCGCAACCGGTTCTGTGTCCTTCCCAGTACTCTTGTTGGAGCCTCCAATATCCTTAATAGTGACAGGGGGAATTACCTAAGTTGTGCTGGCATCTTTAGGGCCCTTCGCTCTAGTCTTGGAGCCAATCTTCCATTGTAGGGGCCAAAGTTCAATCACATTGTCAATTTCTTCGTCCATGATCATATAGGGGAGTGAATTCCAAGCTTTCTCCTTTCAGCTCCGAATCTGTATGTTATGTATGGTCACCTGAAAGGTCACGATGCACTTGTACCTATCATATACTGTTGGTGATAAGTGGGGTCAAGAGTTGATGGTAGCTGCAATGTTGCTCTGGAAGAGGACCCAGAAGACTTAATTGTACTCTATGCGCTACGCATCCTTGGAGTCCCAAAAGTGTGCATAAAGGGCTCCTTCACACATATCTGGGGTAAGCTCAGAGAGGACAGACTCTGCAGGAGTGCCCTAAGACCTGGGATTCTCGGACATTGGCAAAAAATTCATCACATAAGTACTGAGACCAATTGAAATAGACCCCCTTCCCACATTGGCATGCTAGCTGGATCACATAGGCAGGGGTGGTAGCGACTTGTCATTTCCGCATCAACTTGCACACCAGCAACATCGTGCCCAACTGTGTAGCGGGATATTTGATGGATTTGATGATAAAGCCTCGGGTATTCCACTCCACCTTGTATTTTTGGCACACAAATTCAGCAGTCTCACCTTCGTACTTCTTACCCACTCGCTCCAGAGGGCTTGGTCCATTCATCGAGAGACCATTAATCTTATGAATCAGTGTAGCATCAATAGGAGTCCTATCCTAGATCCACACGTAGCCTTTGTGAATTAGGGTGAGCAGCTGTCGTGCGAATCAGTCTGTAATATTGTAATGACCAAAGTGGGGCATCCTAAGTAAGTTCAGGAGCCCAGAACCGGTCAACCCATGCACCCAGCACTAGGGGATGACTGTAACTCCATTGTCATCATGAATTGAATCGAGGTATAACGTAGGTGCTAGTTCATGGAATGCTTTGAAGTTGGCTAGGTCGTGATCATCAAACTTGACCTCATGAAGCTTAACAAGAGGGTCGCCAATGATGGGTACCTCGCCGAGGGTTAGTGGAATTTGCAGATAAGTGACCAGGCCATCGAGCTTCTTTGGCATGTACGTCGATGTCCCGCGTGGTCGAAAAAAGGGAGGTAACCAATGAATTGACTCGACAGGTTGTGCTTCCTCCCGAGCTGCCTATGGGGATTTTGCAGTTCGTGGGGAAGTTTGCGGCTTTCCTGTAGCCCATTTCATGGGCTTCAGGGGCTTTCTAGAGCTCTGTGCCTTTTCTTTTTCTTTCTTTGTGGTTGGGATTGGCGTGGAGAAAATCTCTTCCGCCTCAAACTTGATTTCCACCACTTCCTCAGTCATGTGTTCTACCAAATTCATTGGTTCAGAAGGCTCGGTAGGGTGCATAGCCATCATCCTGGTGTGAAACAAAAACTCCAGGTTGCTACTCTTCGAGGGGGTAGGTTTCTCGAAAATGGAGGAGATACTGTAAACACAGAGTGTCTTGCAGCACCAAATCGTCATGGTAAGATATGCCAAGTATAAACTATACAACTGATACAAAACCCTTGTCTAGTTTGTTCGACCCATTTTATAGCTAATGCAAGTGATCAGTGGTTGGGAAAGTTGCACTTGGAACTTACCATCATAGAAATGGTAAAAAATCTCCCTCAATCACCTCATTAATTCCCAGCAGCCCGCTCCATCCAACGGTAGATTTTTTATTTTACTAGACTTTATTGTCCCAAGGGCTAGTTTTTGTAGCTCTGGTGCGCTTGATGCGCACCTGCACTCCCAGTGTGCCTATGTGCATTCAACGGTCCTTCTGTATGAGTGGTGGTTTAGCCAACATTTCATCTATGTTTTCTTTACTAAGTTGAAGCCCCCTTGATATTCAACGTTCCTACGAACTGAAATGGCCTTGTGCAACAACTCATTCAGAGGCGCTGTGACCAATGTGTACTCCTGCCTGGTTTTTATGTAGTAGCCTACAAAGTGGAGGAGCGAGTGCAGTTGTTTCATAGTTGTAGGTGTTGTCAGATTCGTAGCTTCCATATTATCCACCATCTTGAGAGGGTTTCTGTAAGAGATGCACCTATCATTCACGTACCCTTTCCCGCTAGAAATAGTTAGCTTGTGCAAGTCTACATAGCCTCGGATTACTAGTCCGGGTTGTTCCCTACATAGGTGAACCAGAGGGTCGAAGTGTAGGCGTAACATAGTCCGACATGCCCCCCATTCTTGGAATGCAGCCTTACGCTCATCCCACCACTTTGTAGGTGCTACGCGTAGGGCGAGATTGAGGACCCATAACCTTCGTTCCTTTGGAACTTCATCTTCGAATGCTTGAAAAAATTCCTTAATGCTACCAAAATCATCAAAGTAGGGCATATATCTTACCTCCAAAGATATACATTGGAAATCCCTTGAAATTCTGAGACATCGCAGCGTGGATACATCATGCAACCAGTTTTTCCAATTTTCCATTTCTTCGTCAGATTCAGAAAAACAGTCACTATCCTTCTCCCAGCAGAGCATACCATCAACTATAGTGTTGATCCAGTATTCATCCTGCGTAGTTAACTTGTAGATGTGATCTACCTCCTCGTCGATACGCACCATTTCCGTATACCTTTCTCCTTCTGCGGGGTCTAAAGGGACTATCACCTGCATCCCTCTATTCTCAAATACCATGCTTCTCTTCTTCAAGTTGATAATACCACCTGTTGTAGCATAATTTGACTAAGCTAAAAGCTAAGAGAAGTTTTGAGTAATTCAAGGTTGTTGAGAAATAGTTATTAAAATTCAAAAAAGAGCTGCAACATGTTCAAGAAGATGACCACAAACTCAACAGGAATTCATCATCATATGTTGCAGGGCATAATTCTCAGATAAGGGAGCTCTGTAACAAGCACGAAATCCTCTCCAAGATTTTTGTTGCATCTATTCGAGGAGACTGGTCCATTGGGTTTAACGATGAAGAAAAAACCTTATTCATGGAAATTATTCAAATGCATCTTTCTGAAGGGCACTCAGCAACTTCCTTAGCTATAAATAATTATACACTGGAGGTGGTGATAAATAAGGAATCAAAGTATGCACCAATAATGGCTATTGCTGACAAGTACAAAACCTCAAATTTCCCCAACCTTGGTTTTGATAATTGCTCGAGAGCATATTTTAAAATATGAAGAAGACTTGAGAGATATCATGAGAAAATTTTACAATGTGAACATTAGTTAAACTTGCTAAGGAAGGAAGGCATCATGAGTGGGTATTGCTCATATTTTTATTTCTAGTGGTGAAGCATTTCAAGATCAAAATGAAGATAGCTATTATAGGTGCAACACATGAGAAAAATTTCAATTATTTCTGGAGTCCGATCAATTAACAAATATTTATTTTCGACCTTTCTTGAGTATTGTAGATAGAATATCTATGAGTATGAAATGTTGAAAGTTCTACATATGAACTGACAATAAGCTTAGGAGAGATAGGCACATTAAACTACATGGTAAAGCTTCCGAGGATTCATGAAGAACAAATATGAAGCAGCACTATTAACCGTTGAAGAGAAGTAAAGTTACAACGAAGAGGTAAAGCACAAATATTAACAACAGATCAACGAACAATATTAAGGGAGTTAGATGAAGGCGAACAAGTCGTGATGATTGGTTATTGGATGAAGCGACCAAACCAACTCATCGGTTTCTAAAATCAGCAAATGGTGTATGTTTTTGGTGCAACTGTTGAAGCCAAGAATTACGATATTGAAGAAGTAGAAGCTAACGACAAAATTAAAAGTACCAATTTCATTGTAAGTTCCAAATTTTTAACCATCGCAAGAAGCGATATGATACGGCGACGTCCATTGATCCTAGAGCAATAAATGATTGACTAAGATTGGACTATAGAACATGACAAAGAAATTGTAAAACAAATTTAATATATTGTCATTTTGGTGCTTTGGTTTTAACCAAATTCAAAACTTTGAATCAAATGAAATTTTAAGCATGTAGTCGTATAAACAGAAGCTGAAGGTTATTAAGTATGTTGGTACTTTGGTATATTTATTCAAAGTCGATTTGGTACACTCAGAATTTAAATGAATGAGTTGGATCATTCGGCCCAGATCCAATGGTTTTGCGGCATCACAAATTTCTCGGAACTTATGAGATGCAGTGCCCCCACAGAATGGTTTTATATAAACCAATGTTCGCTAATCGACGACTACGATGCAATGCGGCATCACTCAGTCCCTTCTCAAGAAACTGCTACAGGTGCTTCCGTAGGCAGTAATTGGTTTCCAAAAACCATGTGTGGTTTTGTCAAAAATACATACGAATATAACTGTCGGACCAAAAATGTACTATTTTCCCTTCTTTAACTTGCAGCAAGGTGAGGTTCTATTTTGGTTTTATATTATATATTATATATATAATATTAAAACAACTATTTTGTAAACTAAATTATTTATAAAATTTCCTAAACTACTTCAAGAATCAGTTTTAAAACTGATCGTAGTAGTTAGGAAGTCAGATTAGATGGAAAATATAAAAGCAAAGGTAAGAAGAGGGGTGGGGGTTCTGAGTTTTTGACCTCCAGACAGCAATTTTTGTAGTTAGATTTAAAATTATTAATGAATGAAAAGAAAGTTTCTAGCATTTTTTGATATTGATGTGTCTTCCATTTTACATGGTGTGTTTTCAGTCTCTGAATAAAATGAAGTAATGAAGCTGCAGGTCTCTTTTTACGTGTGTAAATAAGAGTTAAAACCCTTAATATGTGCTCCTTCATTTCAACTATTCCTTTTCTTATAATTCTTTTGAAGTTTGAGGTGATAGATCCTGTACAACATCATATCATTTTGGGCTTCTTCCTTTCATTTTCTTCTAATCATTTCATTCTATATCAGTAGATAATAACATTGTGGGACATTCATTGTATTTGATTTTTGAGGGTTTAATGAAAAATATTTGGAGATGTTTAAACAAAGACCAATATTTTTGTGACATAATTATAAATGTCTTAAGCACAGATTCCTTATCACAGCTAAGGGATTGTCTCTTAAGGTACAACATTTTTTGGCTCCGTTTCCAGGGATCGAAGAAGTAAAGTTCATTTCCCTGGGTTTCTTTCAATTTCCTCTAGTTGTTCAGTGAGGGGGGAATATTCGGCTGTGTTTACTTTTTACAGAATTCTCATTTTTAAAAAGCCACACATGAGGTCAAATACCTTGTAGCAGAAGGTCTCATAATCCCTTATTCTTGATGGTGAACAAGATTTATATTTGAAGTTTGTTTGTTTATTATACACCTGGTGACTCCACTGATGAAGTTTCATTAGATGAAGAATTTTGCTAGCGAGTAAATGAGAAATCATCGTGGAAAAAAAAATGTATCATAAATTTAGTTTTTTAAAGGAGGTCCTATTTTTTACTATCAGTTTAGTGGTCTATTTTCCCTTATATATCAAGAATATTGTTCCCTGCTTTATTTTCTCAGAAGATTATAAGGCCGAAAATGTACATTCTTTATTGGAAAAGGATGATTTTTCTTCTACTTGTATTATAAATCTTGACACAACTTTATCTCCTAAATATGAGAGGAGAGATGATTGTTTTATTACAATTTCGAAAGATAATCAGTCTCAATCTAAGCATAAAGCTAAGGATTCATCATCTTTGGTTGATAAAAAATTACCTCATAAGCAATCCGCTTCTTTCCAGCTTGGAGCCAAAGTGATTTTCAAACCCTTGGTGCTGCCCACAATCCTTCATCAATATCCCTCAAAAGGATTCAAATCCTTGCCAAGTTTCTCCAGAGAGGAGGAGGATATTTCAGCTGAAATACATATCTTGTAATTTGAGTACTTTCTGGACAAATTTCAAATTATTTATGAAGACGTGGCTTTAAGGATGTTTTGTCATTCATTAAAATAGGATGCTCAGCAATGGTTCCAGTGTTTGGAAGCAAGTTCAATTAGTTCCTGGAAAGTTTTTCAAGATGTATATCTTAGATATTGGGGCGAGTATAAGTCATATGAAAAACACCTTTGGGAATTATATTCTATCCAGAGGTAGAGAAATGAATCAATCGATGAGTTTAATAGGAGGTTTCAAAAAATTTATTTCAGCATGCCAAAATAAATTCAACCTCCTAAAGCAACAACTATGCTTTACTATTTGAGGGCTCTTTCTATTTTCTTGGCTTTTTATCTCAAGGAGAGAAAGCCTCGCACTCTGAAACTAATGTTTCTTTATGCACAAGAAATCGAAGATAATGTGTGGGCTTGTAGAAATTCTTCCTGTCATGTTGAAAGAACAAGTTTTGCTGAAGGCAAGAGGGCCTGTCAAGAAAACATTGAAATTTCTTTACAAGGGAATGCAAATCTAGAGGTGAACGAGGAATTTCAAAAAGTGTTAGAGGATTCTTGTATTTTTGAAGCACAAGAATCTAAGCGGTCTAAAGATTCTGGTCAAAACTACGTTGTAAAAACTAAACTACATGATAAAAGCTTGGAGGATCATTACAATTTTCATAATTTTAATGATTTTGCAAATAGAGGGGAAACTAGTGGAGCTTCTCAGATATGTTTGTAGGAGGAGGAATATTTTTGTCAAGAATTGACATTATACGAAGAACATCATCATTATGGGGAACAAACCTTAGGTTTCTCTTTTCATCCTAAATGACTACTTACAAAAAATGGCAATCAAGTTCCTCGCACACAATTCCAAATTGAGGAGTCAAATAATGAAGAAAGTTGCCCTGTTCAAAGAAGGCTACATCAGAAAAATGTTCAAGAAAAGGAGGCAGCCGAAATTTTGTCTCATCAGTTCTATGATCTAGTGGCTGTGTATATGAAAAATTTCCTTGATCAACAACAAGCTTTTATGCAAGGGTATGTACAATTTTTTGTATATGGAAAAAATTCATGGTACATTCCTGTTTTTATTTTTAAATTTCAACAGTATGAAGGTATTAAGTCTAACATACAGATGTTAGGTTGGTGCCATTGTAAGGTTGACTTCACCTAATTAAGTTCAGCCCTGCATATATATATATATATATATATATATAGGGGTTGTACATAAATAAGCTCAGGAGTTGAGCATTTCCAGTTGCAGTATTTCTAGTTTAGCATTTTTCAGTTCGAGAATAAAGATCCTGGAAGAGAGAGGTTTCAGAGAAGTTTTAAATTTTAAGAGATTTTGGATTGGGAGAAGATTCAGTTTGAATTGACACCATGCCTAATAATAGCCACTGATCTACAAGTTCTCTTTGACTCCATGCCCAATAAAGACTACTGGTCTACAAGTTCTCAACACTTTATCACCAAAGTGTTGTCCCCAATTGGAGCCAGATGTTGTAGCATAATTTGACTAAAATCCAAGAGAGGTTCTAAATAATTCAAGGTTGTTGAGAAATAGTTATTAAAATTCAAAAAGAGCTACAAAATGTTCAAGAAGATGACCACAAACTCAACAGGAATTCATCATCATATGCTGCAGGGCATAATTCTCAGATAAGGGAGCTCTGTAACAAGCATGACATCCTCTCCAAGATTTTTGTTCATCTATTCGAGGAGATTAGTCCATTGGTTTTAATGATGAAGAAAACACCTTATTCATGGAAATTATTCAAATGCATCTTTCTGAAGGGCACTCAACAACTTACATAGCTATAAATAATTCTACCCTGGAGGTGGTGATAAATAAGGAATCAAAGTATGCACCAAGAATGGCTATTGCTGACAAGTACAAAACCTCAAATTTCCCCAGCCTTGGTTTTTATAATTGGTTCTCAGGAGCATATTTTAAAATATGAAGAAGACTTGAGAAATATCATGGGAAAATTTTACAATGTGAACATCAGTTAAACTTGCTAAGGAAGGAAGGCATCATGAGTGGGTATTGCTCGTATTTTTATTTCTAGTGGTGAAGCATTTCAAGATCAAAATGAAGATAGCTATTATAGGTGAAGCACATGAGAAAAATATCAGTTATTTCTGGAGTCTGATCAATTAAAAAATCGTTATTTTAGACCTTTCTTGAGTATTCCAGACAAAATATCTATGAGTATGTAGTGTTGAAAGTTCTACATATGAACTGACAATAAGCTTAGGAGAGATAGGCGCATTAAACTACACATAAATCTTTGGAGGGAGTCATGCAGAATAATGTCCAACACAGAGAAGCGGAGAGATATTAATCAGTGAAGAGAAGCACAAAAGAATGAAGAGCTAAAGTACAGTCATTGGCCAGCGAGATCAACGAACAAGATTAAGGGAGACAGACAGCTAGGATTAAGTCATGTAGATTAAGGTCAACGAAAGGACGAAATCAAGGAATGGGTTTCGAAAACCAGCAAATGGTTTTCGCGTGGGTGCAACCTGGTAAGTGGGAATTGCTGGAGAGAACAGGATAGCATTTAGAAGTCGATGCATGGTAATTAAAAACCACTAATTTCATGTAATTTCAAAAAATTTAACCATCGTGCTAGTTGGAGTGCGATATCAAGCGATGTCTATCAGATCTGGAGTAGTTAAATGGACGACAAAGATTGGATTGCAGAAATGGATGGGTAAGTTGTAAATTTTGTGGGATTCAGATATAATATTATTTTGGTGCTTTGGGTTTTAACCAAAGTTGAAATTTTGAATCAAATGGAATGTTAAGCATGATAGTTGACAATTGTGGGCCAAGGTTAATACATGTTGGTACTTTGGTATATTTATCCAAAGTCGATTTGGTATACTCGGAATTTAAATGAACAACTTGGATCATTCGGCCTAGATCCAATGGTTTTGCGGCATCACAAACTGCTCGAAACTTAGGAGATGCAGTGCCCCCACAAAATGGTTTGATCTAAACCAATGTTCGCTAATCTATAGCTACGATGCAATGCGGCATCACTCAGCCTCTTCTCAATAAACTACTACAGGTGCTTCCATAGGCAGTAATTCGTTTCCAAAAACCATGTGTGGTTTTGTCAATAATACATATGAATATAACGGTGGGACTCAAAATGTACTATTTGTCCTTCTTTAACTTGCAGCAGGGTGAGGTTCTATTTTGGTTTTATATTATACATTATATATATAATATTAAAACAACTATTTTGTAAACTTAATTAATTCTAAAATTTCCTAAACTACTTCAAGAATTAGTTTTAAAAATGATCGTAGTAGTTAGGAAGTTACATTAGATGGCAGATATAAAATCAGAGGTAATAAGAGGGGTGGGGGTTCCGAGTTTTGGACCTCCAGACAACAATTTTTGTAGTTAGATTTCAAATTATTAATGAATGAAAAGCAAGTTTCTGGAATTTTTTGATATTGATGTGTCTTCCAGTTTACATGGTGTGTTTTCAGTCTCTGAATAAAATGAAGTAAGGAAGTTGTAGGTCTCTTTTTACGTGTGTAAATAAGAGTTAAAAACCTTAATATGCGCTCCTTCATTTTAAATATTCATTTTCTTATAATTCTTCTGAAGTTTGAGGTGATAGATCCTGTACAACAGCATATCAGTTTGGGCTTCTTCCTTTCATGTTCTTCTGATCATTTCATTCTATATCAGCAGATAATAACATTGTGGGACATTCATTGTATTTGATTTTTGACGGTTTAATGATAAATATTTGGAGGTGTTTAAACAAAGACCAGTATTTATGTGACATAATTATAAATGTCTTAAGCACGGATTCCTTATCTCAGCTAAGGGATTGTCTCTTAAGGTACAACACTGCCCATGTCAATGGCCCAATCTAACCCTAGGAGCGCAGGGTAAGGGTCCACATCTTCCACAATCTGAATGACCTTGAAGTCTGCCTAGACCTTAACTCCTGCAATATCCACTACAATCTGTGATAACCTTCCTAATGGTATGATTTTCTGTTGATTGGCCATGCGCAGCTGGATAGTGGACCATTCCAACTTGGGTTCTACCATGCGTTGCCAACTTTTCTTGGGTAGTATTAGCCACATATAAATTTTGTCAAGCAAACAGGTGGCTAAATTTGTTTCTGAGCCTTCAAGAAATACATTTCCTCTAAAAGCCTCTCATTCTTGAAGCCTATATGTGTCTTTGGCCTTTAAAAATATCTTCACTTCTATTTCCATCGAAAAGCCTCACTGTTTGTGAAAGAATTTACTCAGAAAAAGCCTCCATCTGCACCTTTTTATCCCTGCAAAAATCCCCATTTTCACCTTTTTTTTTCCCTTCACAAACTTTCCCTCAAAACCATCAAAATCCCTTCCTTAGTCCTCTAAACCATCGAATTCCCCTTTTAAAACCTTGTGAATCCCCTCATTTGGTGAAAAAATCCTTTTGTTTCCCTACTAGAACCCCTTTTTAAGCCTCAAAAACTCTGTTTTTGGCCTAAAAACCCCACTTTTATCATATATCAGGCCTAAGCCCCTTTCGACTAAGCCCCTAACCCCTTCTCCGTACATGACCCGTGCCCAAGACAAGGCACTAAAGCCCCGAGCACTAATCACAATCGGGAGTTTGTTATGAGTGCATTCCCTTTGTAAATTGAAAATTTCCCGATGCAATTGGGTTTTTTCTATCGGTCTATGCTGTAATATTGACCATTGATCTATATAGATCTAACGGCCAGTGCTAAATCTCGTAGCACCCATCACCCCTCTTCATTACATCTCCACTTCAATCTGCATCGTTGATCGATTTAGATCCTACGGTCAGCACTTGATCGCAAATCACAATGGCAAAGTCCCTTTCCCATTTCACTGTCGATGTGATCCAATCCTAGCCATTGAATCCATAAGAACCAACGATCAGGATTCAATCGCACCTTCATTCATAGATCCCCTCATCATCCTACCGGTTTTAATCTGGACCGTTGAATCCACAAGAACCAATTGCCCAGATTTAATCGCATTCTTCCTTAGTGCCCTCCATCGTTCCCCCTCCGATCAGATCTCCACCGTTGATCCCCTGCTGATCCAACGGTCCATGCACAATTTCTACATAAAAAATCAGAGTTTTTGGCCCTTGCCTTCTCTGATTGCTATTGAATCTCAGCCGTTCAACTTGATAGATCCAACGACTCTCCTTTCTCTTGCCCATTTCATTTGACCCTCTTGCCTCTGCTTTCTCCTTAAATCTCTGCCCTCCATCTCTTGGATCCAATGGTCAGGATTTGTTCTGCTCATCTATTATAATATTTCCCCTTTGGAACATCAATGCCCCTCCTTTTAATCTTGACCGTCCATTATCAGATCTGACGACCCACATTTAACCTGCCTTTGACTATTTCCCACCATACCTTTTTGTGCTCAACCTAGTCTCCTAAATTGAGTTCATTTAATTGTCAACCAGGGTTGGTAAACTGCTGAAGTGAAGTGCACTGTATGTGCCTAAGTGTTTGTTTCTTAATGCGTTGTGTCTAGTGTTTTATGATGTTTTTGGTATTTTTATGGTTTTATGTTTACAAGGAAAAGAACTAGATGCTAGTGGAAAGAAACTACTGGTTAAAAACAGAGTGGAGCCTAATTTTTTGATGACAAATGATAAATGCAAATGCAAATACTGAAATAGAATCAAACCTAAACTATGACTAAGCAGGATACAAATCTTGATAATGACTTCAAGAAAATGAATCAAAACATAAACTTAACTTGTCCAATTCTTTCATTAAAGGTATTTTGGAAGAGTTTGAGAAATGGTCAGCTAAGTATACAAATTCTCCTAACTAAACAATTAAACAATAAGCTTATAATGATACAACATTTTATCCATGATTAAAGATTTGTTGAAACATATTTGGAGAAAAACATTGGTAACATCATAAGATTTCTACTCTAAGACTAGCTCCTAATTCTATTCTGCAACTTAGTTTAACATCACTAAACCTTACTCAAAAATTATAGATTTCTTTTTAAAGTAGTCTTTTGAGGAAAGGCTTTGTTTATGAAGTGGTAAAGAAGTTGCAAAAGTACTTCAGGCCTTGGGATGATACTGTCTTCTGTTCAGATGGTTATGAGTCAATTATAGATTTGGAACAAAAGAGATTTTGTAAATAATGAAGGCCATAGTGTTTGAGTTTAACAACTAATGTAATCTAATATGCAATGGATGACAACTAAATGTGGAATGTAAATACAATGAGCTAAGCTAGAACTGAACTAAGATGTCACTAGTCTAAATTAAATAGTGCTGAACTAACAAGCCATTATCAAACTTAAAACAAAATAACAGAGCATGAATTGAATGCAATTTGACTCCGGAGTGCCCTAACTAAGTTATCATGAAATTAATCTATGGGATTCTACAACCTATTTTGTCCATCATGAATGGTATTTTGGAAGAGCTTGTTAGAACAATCCTGGCTATACAATTCAGTGCAAATACAAACATAAAGACTGAAAGCAATTACAATTAAAAACTAAGACATCACAGCTATCTCCTACCCATTATTATGATATTTTGGAAGAGCGTTTTAAGAGTAAGATCAGCTATGCTACTTAGTGTAAACAAACAACTGAAACTTTCAGTATCACAGTCATGCCTTAGACATCATAAGGATTTTTTTGGAAGAGTTTGCTTAGAATAAGTTCAACTGTGATAATGAACAAAAGAAATTGCAATTAAATCCTACAACACTACAACCATTTCCCATTCATTATCATGATCTTTTGGAAGAGTTTCTTAGAACAAGTATAGCTATAGTGGCTAATGAAATTAACTATGAACTCAAACTTCAAAAACGTGAAAACAACTAAGATACTTATCTAAATTACGGAAGTAAAGCCGTGCAGGAGGCAGGGGCCCTCTACCACCAGACGGAATCTAACTCAAAATCAACTCAACGCGTTCAAAGCAATGTTGTCTTCTTCATTAAAGGAAAATAACTTGAAACAGAGTAGTCTCGGTCTTCAGAAATATATCAGTCAATACATGAAATCTAAGCAAAATCTAGAGCTTGTCTCTCGGTTTCCCGAGTGCTTTTATAATAAATTTACATAACAGAACTTGCAACAATACGATGATCATTGTCTTTCCTTATCAAAATCCTACTAGGACTCTAAAGATGGCAGCGTAAAGGGAAAAAGGACATCTGGACTAGGACAGTCCTATTAGAAGTCTGCCTCCTTGAATGAGTTCCCACGTACCAAAACCACGTCCAGAATTCGGTTCATTCTTCATGGTGAGCAACGAACGATGAGGACATAATGTGGAATATACCCATGTGTGGATTTTCCTGAGAGGACACCTGGAACATGCTTGAACGTGAAGACAACTGCAGAATTGCCGGTTAGCTACGGAATGTCTGCATTCTGCAGCTAGTTTCGGTCAAAATGCATTACAATGACAAAATCACAAAACTTAGCAAGTTAGCCATGTTAATCATTCTAAAAGTAATTTTAACTAATTTCATTGATCATTTGGGTTTGGGATAACAATGGATAAAGGAAAATGAGGTAAAGTAAGATGAAAGAAAGCACAATCTTGGGGCTCAACATATCCCCACTGCTGACTTCTTGCATGTCCTCATGCAACTTATTACATAAACTCAGAGACTTCTGCAAGAACATCTAATCTTCTCCTTCTTCTTTGCCTGGAAGTTAAAGGTCTTCTGGGTTTACTGATGACTAGTTTGAACCTTAAGTTGATAAGTGCCCTGATTAGCTTCTTGTTCCTCTTTTTCAACTTTTCATTAGCCTTTTCCACTTTGTCCATTTGTAGAGATAAGGTTGAGTTCATACTAGTTTTGAGTTTGACTTGTTCCTTCAGAATATCATTCTCAGTTTTGATATGTCTATTAAGTACTTCCAGCTCATACCTATCCCTTCTTAAGACATCTATTTCAGACAGTGGAGGACTAGGGGTTCTATCTCTACTCTTTGAAGCTTTCCTTTCCAATGTTTCAACATAGTCATAAACTTCTTGCTGAGCAGGGTCAATTTCAAGGGTTTATTCATTAAAATCTTCTTCAACATCTTCAATAGATGTTTCCTCATCTTCTATATTTATCACCCCTGTTTGTTTGATCTGTGTTTTCCTTAGTTTCCCCCTGAGTCTATGGCTTCTTCTTGGCTGGGATGACCCCTCTCCTTTTTCTGTGGCAGATTTTCTGATTACCCTCTCTTTCTTAAGTTGTCTCTTAATCTGAGTCAACTTCTCAGAGATTATTTCTTCACTACTTTCCTGTACTGTTTTGTCAATTTCAATTTTAGAGGCTCTCCATTTTCTGCTTCTCTTTGTAGGCTGATGTTCAGGTGAAGGCTCTTTTGGTTCCTCAAAGTGATTTCTCACCAAGAAATTATCCCAAGTATCTTTTGTTTTAGCTAAATGGTGTTCAATTAGAATCTTAACCAAGCCATGATGGTATAGAGTTGTCTCTAGGAATTGGACTCTCCTTTGAACACTTGAAGCCATCTTTTTTAAACTTTGAAGCAAGAAATAGGGAAAATTAAGCTCTTCTTCCAGAAAATGCATTATCAACCTAATATGGTAAACATAAAAAGTACCATATCTACCTTCACAAGTGATAAATTTTTGTAGAATAAGCAATATGTTTCTCCATTTATTTTTTAATGCAGAGCTTGGAATTCCCTTTTTAAACACAGTGACATCCATACCTGGTGATTTTAGGATTTTCTTCCATGATTCATTATGAAATTCTCTGTTTTTAAACCATCTCTCTCCATGTCTAAGAAATCTTGTTGCTTCTGCAATAAAAACCTCTGTGACAGTGAATTTAACATCTCCAACTTCAACCTCGGCTCCTTTGAATGACCTTGCAAATGTTTTAGTAACTTCTTTGTGGAAGCCATTAAATTTCTCAAGAAATTGTAGCCATCCTGCCTGTTGCAACATTTCTCTACTTTGAGGGTATCCTTCTAGGTATTTTGTGCCCACTGGTTCAGTTCTTACAATGAGGCCCATAATTCCTTCTTCAATCTTCAGATTAGTACTCTTTCTGCTCACAAAAACAATAACTTCAACCTTCAAACTGATATACCTCTAGTTCACGGTGACAGTGCTTCAATCTTCAAACGGATATATCTCTGCTTCTCGG
This sequence comes from Pinus albicaulis, assembly GCA_034641835.2. NCBI lineage: Eukaryota > Viridiplantae > Streptophyta > Pinopsida > Pinales > Pinaceae > Pinus > Pinus albicaulis. The sequence goes on along the minus strand of MU968480.1, from coordinate 7,387,964 downwards.
TGACAATGGCTTCAAATTCCACACTGATATACCTCTGTTTCACGGTGACAATGGCTTCAAATTCCACACTGATATACCTCTGCTTCACGGTGATAGTGCTTCAATCTCTGCTCACGGTGATAGTGGTTTGATATTTCAAACTGATATACCTCTGCTCACGGTGATAGAGATATCTCTGTTTTGCGGAATGAAATGATGAAGGGCTGGCTACGGAATGGAGTGATGGAAGTAGTTACGGAATGAGTTAATGAAGTGAGGTGAAGAAAACAAATCAATGAGTGAAAAGACTGCGGAGATTTTTACAACGGATTCAAAAATCATCATTAAATGATTTGGCTGGGTGACGTGAGGAAATCAAACACTTCAGCCTTTTTTTAACCACTTAAATGATGGTCGGGTATAGAATTTGAAATGAAATATTTTTATCCAAAGTTTTGCGGAGGGTATATTTGGCATGATCAATAAAAATAATCAAAACAACTTTTTCGAATGATTCATAGCTAGACTATACTAAAGTTTTTATGAAATGCCATTATAACCATAACTTTTTACCTTTGCTTTTCATTTTCTTTTTGTGGTCTTTGTATACTTTGTTCTCCTCTGGAAGAGTCTTCATAATCCTTCTTGATTCTTCTTATTCATGGATATACTGGATCATCTTGTTGCAATTCAAATGTTTGTTGATCGGTGCCTTCAAGATCTGTAGCTGCAGAATGACTATCTCGCTGCGGAAAGTCTGATTAGCTGCAGAATATCTGTTTAACTGCAGAGTGTACCTGTGGAGAATTTTTTTAATCATGGAATGGAGTGGTTTGGAATATACATAGAATATTTTATGGAATGAGTGAATATAGGTGATGAAACATGGTATAATGGAATATGTATGAAGTGAATGATGGAATGGGATGATGGAATGGGATGGATTCAATTTATGAAATGGAGTGGAAGAATATAGGAAATGGCCTGCAATCCATGACATGTGTTATTCATTTGCATAAAAACATCAAACTTTAAATTTTGATATGGAAATGAGGTGGATGAAGTATGGAATGAGATGAATGAAATATGGAATGAAGTGAAGTATGAATGAATGAATGAAATGGAGTATGGATGGATAAGTGAATGGAATGAAATGAAATGAGATGGATCATAAGTGCAATGGATCTGAACTTATGATTTTGTAATAGATTCTTGCAAAAACAAAATGGAAAAGTTAGAGTGTCAGAAAGACTCTGATTTTCACCCTATCTTTTTTGTATAAACATGCCAATCAATGATTGGTTTTCATGTTTATACCTTTTTTTTTCAAAAGAAATGCTTCAGAAATTTCAATCAAGTTGATGAAGAAGAAAGATTCTTCTTCATTAATTTCACATCACTTTTTTCCTAGAACTTCTTGACAAATTCTTCTCTTGAGAGTGGTTTTTGATACAGCTTCAATCTATGACCATTCACAAGAAAAGTGACCTCTTCTTCATCTATTGTCCTGATTTTTACTGCTCCATTGTCAAAAATTTCAACAATTTCATATGCCCCAAGCCAATGTGTTTGAAATTTACCTTGAAAATCCTTGAATTTTGAATCAAACAAGAGAGCCCAGTCACCTTCTTTGAATTTCTTCTCTTTGATGTATTTGTCATGCCATCTAGTCCTTTGCTGTTGGACTAGACTTGTTTTCTGAACTGCATCTTGTCTGATCTCATCCAATTCATTAATCTGCTCCAATCTATGCTTTTGTGCCTTCGTTAAATCAAGTCCTAGCTGAACTGCCATTTTGAAAGTTTGAATCTGGAACTCTATGGGAAACAAAACTTGCTTTCCATAAACAAGTTCATAAGGAGTATGGCTTGTTGTGCTTCTCCATGTAGTTCTATAGGCCCACAAGGCTTCAGGAAGCCTATCTACCCAATCTCTTCTATGTAAATGGACAGTCTTTGTTAGGATCCCTTCAATAACCTTATTAGTAGATTCCACTTGACCATTTGCTTGTGGATGATAAGGAGTAGATTTTTTGTGTCTGATTCTGTACCTCTCCATCATTTTTGCTCACTAGCCTTGATGTAAATTGAGCTCCTTGATCTGTAACAATTTCTCTTGAGACACCAAAGCAGTAAAATATCCTCAAAAAGAAGTAACTACGAGATGCTTCATTAGCTGACAAGTAATGGCTGCTTCTACCCATTTAGTAACATAATCGAGTGCAAACTAATATATTTCTTTTGTCTTGATGGAGGACTAATAGGTCCTACAAAATCCAAAGCCCATTTTTCAAAGGTTAAATATGCTTTTGAGGTTGTAATGGCATCTCACCCGAAGGAGAAGGTTTCCTACCCTTTTGGCTTATTGTCACACCTGACATACTCCTTAGCATCTTTAAACAAGGATGGCCAATATCTAAATTAAGGATATTATGGTATATCTGCAAAGTGTCGCCCTGAGTTCATCATGACATGCCTTGAGATCCTCGGGCATCTCATCTTCACGAACACACCTTCTAATGATCAAATCTTGGACTGTCTTGTACAACTCATTAGAAACCCATGAATATTTTGCACTATCACAAATGATTTTATTTTATCCCTTGCATTCATAATTGAAGGGAATTTTTACGAAACTAAATAATTAGCAATATCAACAAACCATGGAGTTTGGGTAGAAATTGCAAAAGATATTCATCGGGAAATTGATCTTCAGAATTTGGAGTGTCATCTTTGATATTTTGGAGTCTAGATAGGAAATCAGCTACGTGTTTGTTTTCCGGAGCCTATCTAGAATAGTAATGTTGAGTCTTGTAAGAGCAATAACCATCTTATAACTCTGTCGTTAGTAATGGATTTATTCATTAAGTATCTAATTGTAGAATGATCAGTGTGAACAAAAGTTTCACTGACATATTTATATAGTGTCTAAATTTGTTTATGGCATGAACAACGGCTAAAAACTCTTTTTCGATTCTGAGTATATTTTAACTCTGCAGTCAATTTTGGTATAATAGATGGCATAAGAATCAAGTCTTTCGCTATCTGCTCCTAGAGTTTGTATTGGGCTTATCAATGGAGATATGAAAAGGTAACTCGATTAGGTCCCCTTAATATAGGTGCTTCATAAATTTTTGGTTTTCGGGTTCCAACTAGCTGACGATCGAAGTCCATTGAATTCACAATCTTTGGTGGTAATTTGAAGAGTGGGAGATGCTATTTTGGTGAAGTTTTCTATAAATCTCCGATAATATCACAATAAATCCTAGGAAACTTCTAACATCTCTTTGACAACTTGGAATGGATAAGTTAGATATGACTTCAACTTTAGACTCATCAACTCTAATCCCATCCCCTGAAATGTGGTGCCCTAAAACAATACCTTCGGTAAACATCATAAAACATTTTCATGACTGATGAAGGTTGCTTCTTGACATCTTTAAAACTTTTTCCAAGTTGTCTAAAGCTTCTTCAAATGAGTTTCCATAAACGGTGAAATCATCCATGTACACCTCTACACAATCATGTATTAGATGCGAAAAATTCCTAATACGCCCTTTGGAATGTTAACGGGTGCATAATCCAAATGGCAATACTCGGTAAGCATAGGTACCCCGGGGCGGGTAAATGTGGTTTTGTCTTGATCTTCAAGTGCTACTTGGATTTGATTATAACCACTAAACCCATCTAGGAATGAAAATTACTTTTGCCTGACTAATGTATCTAATACTTGATTTATGAAAGGTAAGAGAAAATGGTCTTTAAGAGTAGCTTTATTCAGTTCTCATTAGTCAACACACATATCCATTTTTCCATTTTTCTTTGGCACAATTTTGAAAGGAGAAACCCACTGACTATCTGAAATAGGATAGATGAAATTAACATTTGACAATTTTTGCAATTCTTCTTTAACAATTTCCCTAAGATTTGGATTCATCAGTCTTTGAGTTGTCTTGATTGGTTTGCAATTTTCCTCTATATAGATGTTATGAGTACACAGTCTTGGGGCTTATCCCTTTCATGTCGGTGTATTCCCATGCATATGCAGAAGAATGTCTCTGTAATACTTTGACTAACTCTTCTTGTTGAAAATTTTCTAGGTTCTTGTTTATGTTCAAGTTTTTTTCTGGAAAAATTTCACTTGTAAGAGTTACTTGTTGTCATAGAATGAAAAAGAGAATATGCCAGCGATGACAAAAACTCAATGTTGGATCCCTCTTGAAATGATTCATGTTTATGTTTTGGAGAGGATTCAAAGTTTTTCTAGAGTATTAGGAATTTGATTATCTTCACTAATTTCTGAAATTGTGAAGAGGTTGTAAATCTTCCTCATCCTCTATCCAAATTGATGTCATCCTAGATACGTAATTGTCTGGAAATTTTGGAGGATATAAAGTGAACTTTTTTAGTTGAAATACCATCAGAGATGTACATATCATAGGATCTACAACTAATAAAAGCATCGGTTGTAGCCAACCAAGGTCTTCCTAGTATAACGGGATGGCCTCCTAGATTGAAACTGTAGGAGTTAGGATCATGAAATCCACGGGGTACTCCGAATCACAAGATACTGAATGTCTTCTATTACCCCATCTAGTTTGATTACAGATCTATCTGCTAATTGTAATAGTGTGGTGTAGAAGATTAAGGGATTCAGGTTGTCCATGATTTGTCTACTCATGATATTGATGCTTTATCCTAAATGCGATGAGTGTGTTACTGAATTTCAATTCCATTGATGTGAATTTTGACAAGTTTGGATTTCTGGGTCAAGATACTTTGGAATAACAATCTTGCCCATCTTAATGTCCGCTATTTGTCCTACAGTTGAATTTTATTTGTTTCTCTTATTCTTTTTCTTGTTGTCTTCATACTCGACTCCTTTATTGTTTTGGCTAAAATTGGGATTTCCTTAATTGGCTTGCAATAATGGAATTTTAATGCAAACATTTCTCGGCTCATCCTGGAAATCATAATTAGGCACCATGATTTGTTTTTCTACACCTCTATCAATTTGTAATCTTTAGGAGAAGGGAGGTATAGAAGTAGATGTGGATGGTTGCTCCTAGTTGGATTTATTGGATCTTTTTGTTTTAGTTTTGAGTGTTTGGGTCTTGAAAGGATGTGTCTTCCTCAAGACTTTTTATTCACTCGTAGAGTCTTCCTCAGAATTATCTTGTTCTTGTATGATCACAGAAGGTTTCCTCTTTTCAAGTATCTTTCCGAGACCTAAGTTGAACATCACTTCTAAAAGGTCTAGAGGAGTAATTAAATAAGTTGGAAGCTGATGGCCTTCTATCATGTATGTATTCGAGGGTTCTTATTGTTGGGGGTTTGGTATGGGTTGAGCGAGGCAATTGATTTGATTTTTGAGGGAATGGTAATGAAAGTTGTTGATTTTGATGTGGTTGGTTACGATGATGTTGTTGAGGATTTTTGTTGAAGATTTTGAGGGAAGGAATTTTGTTGAGGATTTTGAGGATAAAAATATTGGATATGGTGGATAGGATGGTGAATCTTGATAGTATGGGGAGTATTTTCCATAGGGAATTTGTGTTCCTTGTGCCCAAGATTGAGATTGATTTTGAAATTGGGGCCAAGGTTCTTTATAAGAATTCCAAGGTGGAGGTTGATTATACATTTGATCATGGAATCCTTGTGTACGAGGTCACTTGAGTCTTCTAGATACAAAATTGAGGAGACTTCTGTGGAATGTTTGTAGGAGTTTCCTCCTAAAAGACGACCTTGAGACCGAGGAAGAGAAGGACAATTCTTGGTTTCATGTTTTGAGACAAATAGCCCTTGAGTTTCTACAGCACACATCCAAAGGACACTCTCTCGAGCATGTTTCTTTCTACATTTGGGACAAAAGATTGCGAGGCATCAGATTTAGCCTTTTGTGTTTGTATCTTAAGGGACATCTGTGCACTTTCTTAAGACTCCCCTAATATGTTAGATTTAAATCATGAAGCATGTGTCCTATTTCTGATCTGCTCTTGTCAGGAAAACGGACTTACTTGCCCTTGCCAGACGGGATCTCTTGGACCTTTTGTGATTTTAGATTTCCCTCTTGAAAGGTTGATATAACTTCCGGATATTTAAGACAAATGTGAGTTGTGATATATCCCTTTCACATCATGTTAGGATAATATGTTCATCCTAATTGTTTTCAACAAAGAGATTTTAGGGTGTCTTGATCTAGGTTTTCCATTTTTACCTTTTATGTTGTAATTAAATCTTTCCAACAAATCTTCCAAATTTTCATCTTCTTTTTGTAACATCTTGAACACTTCTTTCATATGATTCTTGAGCCTTACAATAATCCAAATATCTCTCTAGAAATGCTTGTTTCATGTCTTCCCATGTTCTAATAGAACTACGTCGGACTCATAAACCACTTGATCTTGCTCCCTTCAAAGTTGAAGGGGAAATAATTTGAGTTTTTGAGCATCTTGTAAGTAGTCATAAGTTCTACAAGCACTTCAAATTCAAATATGAAGGTTTCGGGATCTTCGGTTTTAAGTCCATAAAGTTTGGAAGGACGAGAGGGTGAAATGTTTTTCATGGTTGTATTAGTTTCTTCATCAATTATAGGGAACCCAAAGACTTCTATTCTACCTCTTCCTCCATCTGCACCTCTACCTCCTTCTCCTCTACCTCTACCTCGCACTCAAATAGTGTGTTTTCTCCATTAAAAACTCTCCTCCTCCTTCTTACGCCATGGTTGACTCTCCTGTGGAAGTGGAAAGGTTTGTGTCCCTAACGGAGTTTGCCCAGATCTTCTTCTATAGCGAGTTCGGTGGATGAAGTGGAAGGTTTCTAATGGAATAGTTGACCTTAGATCTTCTAGACGTCCGGGATCGGGGAGAGGATGAATATGGGTTTGAGTTGAAGGTGTACTGGCAGTTAGGATTCAGATGAAACAAGTGGTGTTCTAGAAATCAAACTTCCTGCTGCCTTTGCTACTTATAAATCTTCCCCCTTGAATCTCTCTCCCTATACACATAATTGTTTTTGGATGCTAAGAAAAAAAAGGTTACCTGAATTTTCACTTCTGCAATGGCAGCAAAATGTTTGGTCTCAATCTAGTCTCCTAAATTGAGCTCATTTAATTGTCAACCCCGGGGTTGGTAAAAGCTTCTTGAAGTGAAGTGTCTTGTATGTACCTAGGTGTTGTTTCTTAATGCGTTGTGTGTAGTGTTTTGTGATGTTTTTGGTCTTTTGTGATAGGTTATGTTTTTGATCTTTTGGTGGCTTTATGTTCCACGGAAAATGACTAGAAGGCTAATGGAAGGAGCTAATGATTAATAAAGCAGGTGACCTAATTGGTTGATATGGTAAATCATTACAGCCACCATGAGAATCAAATCTAAACTATGAATAAGCAAAAACAAAGCTTGATAATGACTTTTAAGCAAATGATTCAAAACACAAACTCAACTTGTCAAATTCTTTCATCGAGCATTTGAGAGAGAGCTTGAGACATGGTCAACTAAGTGTGCAAATCCTCTAACTAAGCAGTTAAACAACTAATACATAATGATGCAACATTTTATCCCTTGATTAGAAAGATTTGACTGAAGCATATTTGGAGTAAAACATTGATACCATCATAAGGTCTTCTCTAAGACTAGTTCCTAACTACATTACGCAACTTAGTTTATTATTTACTACACTTCACTCAAAGGTTATAGATTTTAAAATAGTCTTTTTGAGGAAATGTTTGTTGTGAAATGATAAGGAAGTTGCGAAGTACTTGAGGGCCTTAAAATGATATTGTCTTACTGTTCCATGGGTTAGGAATCAATTATGGATTTTAGAACAAAGAAGGGTTGTAATAATGAAGGCTGTTTATTAAAATTCTTTATTTGATAATCATATCTGATAAATAGCGGAATATGGAGTGCAAATGCAATGAGTTAAGCTAAAGCTTGAACTTAAAATGTCACTAGCCTAAAACAATCTTTGAACTACAAGTCATTATCAAACTTAAAACAAAATAAGCAGGCATGAGTTAAGTCAAATTCCTTCAGAATATCTAACTAGGCTATCTGCATTGTTCTGCAAATTATACGGTCTGTTTGTCCATCATGATTGGTATTTTGAAGAGTTTCTTAGAACAATCATGAAAATACAATTCGGTGCAAATGCAAACATAAAGGCGAAAGCAATGAGAAAAATTAAGATATCATAGCTATCTCCTACCCATCATTATGATATTTGGAAAAACATTTAAAACAAGAACAACTATGGTACTTAGTAAAAACACACAAGCAAGAGGCATTCAAAGTCCATGATATTAACTAAGACATTATAAGGATTTTTGGAAGAGTTTCTTCTTTTGGAAGAGTGCTTAGCATAAGTATCTTGTGATGGTGAACAAAAGAGATTACAATTAAATCCTACAACACTATAATATTTTCCATTCAATATTCCTAATCTTTAGACTTCTTCTTTTTGGAAAATTTTGAGCAGAGTATAACTATAGTAGCTAATAAAAACAACTATGAATTCAACTTCAAAAACATAAAAACGACTAGAATACTTATCTAAATTCATAAAATAAAATCATGCAAGTGAGACCCTCCTACCACGAACGGAATCTAACTCCAAATCAAATCAATGCTTTCAAAACAACCTTTATGCAGCTTCATTAAAAGAGAAATAACTTGAGCAATCTGCGTCTTTAGAAATGTAGCACGAGAATCTAAGCAAAATCTAGAACAAAATCTACCCTAGCTCTCGGTTTCCCAAGTGTTTATATAACAAATGCACATAACAAGACTTTTTAGCAATTCCGGGATCGTTGTCTTTCCTTATGAAATCACATTAGGACTCTTGAAGTGGGCGCGTAAAAAGGAAAAGGACATCACGGACTAGAACGAGTCCTACTAAGTACGCAACTGTAAATGTGTTCCGTATCAAAACCATATCAATTCGTTTCTTTCTTCTTACATGGTGACAACGAACAATGTAGACATGACGTGGAATATACCACATATGCGGTTTTTCTTGGCAGAGGCCACACGGAACATACCCAAATGTGAAGACGATTCTTGGTGCCGGTTAGCTACGGAATGTACGTGCCGGCTAGTTGGAATCAAATACATCAGTAGAAAAATCACAAAAACAGCAAGTGGTCATGTTAATAATTCTAAGTAATTTTAACTAAATTCATTGATCAGTGGGTCTAGGATAGAAATGGACAAAGGAAAAGTAAGGTAAGTAAGATGAAAGAAGCACAATCTTGAGTCAACAACTACAAACCACACTCCCCTTTCAAATTTCAATTCAGCCATTAGTTGGAGGAGCCGAGTTCCACCACTTGTTCAAAGCGGCGGAATCCCTTATGACCCAGGCACGATTTAGAGCCTGCCGAGTATTCAACAACCTATCCCTGATGGCCCAAAGAGACTCTCACCATAAGATGGGCTGGGAAGAAAAACGGGGATGAGGAGGCATTAGGAAAATTGAATCTGAATTAGAAATCATGTCGGGTCAAATGGTCTTGGTTTCTTGTCCACCAAATTAAGGATCAACTCATACTCCTAGAAATGGAAAAATATAAATTACTAAGGAAATAGGAGGAAAGTGGGGTTCTAAGTAGAAATTTGGCTCAAAGTGGGGATAGCAACAATGATACATAATTTTTGTATGCAAAGGCGAGGAAGGAGTATAAACACCATGGGAGGGCGAAGGATTAGACGAGGGTAGAGTGGCAAAAAACATGGTCAACTTGCGGAGATATGGGAATTAGACACTTCCTAAAATATTTATAGGGACCCTAGAGATGCAAACATTACTAAGATACTACAGATTATCAGATCTATGCCAGTTTATGAAGGTGAGAACATTGTCTGAACATCTTGGGTATCTTTAGCAGGGGAATCGAGAAGAAGTGTTAAAGTGGTTCAAGAGGAAAAGAGCCATGGCCCAAATGGATGGCCCAACCCAGTTATCTCACCTTTGGCTGATCACATTGGAAAGGACTTTCTCCAAGTCATTGAGCTTAGTTAGACGTTTGGTCAAGTATGTTATGGGTTCAATGCCACATTCATTTCCCTCATACCCAAGGCGACAAACCCCTATCTTTCCATGATTATTGCCCCATATCCATGTGCAAATGTATATACAAGATCATCTCGAATATCATCGCCAATCGCATTAAGCCTATTCTATCTATGCATTGCCAAGGAACAATTTGCTTTCCTAAATGAGAGACAAATTCATGAAGTGATTAGTCTTGCTCGGGAAGTCACGCATTCCATAAAGCTCAAAGCCTTACGGTACTATCCTCAAGATAGACCTAGCTAAGGCCTTTGATTGTACCATTGATTGCCACCATGGTCTTCTTCATATTGGCTTCCCCACTCTTTCACCAATTGGATAATGGGGTGTATAACTAATGCATCTTTCATTTTACTTATCGATGGTGCAACATCGGTTGTTCCATGCGGGTAGAGGAATTCTTCAAGAGTCCTTCACCTCTCCCCATTACTATTTTATTAATTATGGAAGGGTTGTCAATTATTATGGCAAAGCAAAGGCATAAGGGAACATTAATAGTGTTAAATTATCTGAATTTATTCAAGCGACCCATCTATTATTTGTGGATGATGTACTCATTTTTAGACGGTACATGCCATGAAAACACCGGCTTCATTAAATTGATGAATATATTTTGCAAAGCCTCTGGGTATGGATCCTAACCATAGTAGATACAATTATTTTGGTAAAGTGCTCTAAACTTGAATGTAGGCATGCTCTTGGCCTCTTTCAATTTGGATGCAGAATTAGAGGAAGGAATCAAATATCTTGGCTTTTTTACGAAACCTAAAGATTCTTTTAGCATCAATGATTGGGACTGGTTAATTGCCAAAGTGGAGCGACGGGTTAACATGCGCGGCTGATATGTATTTCAAAGCGGGAAGATTAGTCCTAATAAAATTAGTATTGGAATCAGACTATTTATTGGATGGATTTGGCATGGATTCCCGATGGAGTGACAACCGAAATTCAAGAAATATCACAGAAAATTCCTTTGGAGAATGATAAGATGGACGGAGTTTATGCATGGATCGCGTGGAAGAATATTTCCAAACCCAAAGCTAGAAATTTGGGGGCTAAAAGACCTCAATATTTTTTTTGTCGGCTGCATTGGCAGCAAAGTGGGAGTAGCTTAATTATAACCCGACGGTTGTGGCAGAGGTAACTTAGTTCAAGTACATTGCCCCCGGACCATCCTAGAGTGGATCGGAGGTCACATCCCACCTCCTAGATCATCCATCATCGGTGTGCCATCACAAGATCATCCATCATCGAAAGGCTTGGCTTAGAGAATCATATCAGGGAAAATGTTATGGTTCGTGATTCTTAGTCTGTGGACGGACATTCCAATTACCAGCGGCCATTAGTCATCATCTAGCATCAAACTTGGAATCCACACTATTTCCCAAATTACGGACAATTACAATTCCACTTGGATCTCTCTCGGACATGGAAAGTGACTCAAGAGCTAGATATCCCGGACATCGCGGTCGGCTTGGAACCAATATCTCGGAAGCTCTTGATCTACCAACATCGATTCACCGAGAATGGGGATGAAATCTTTATCACTACAAGGAAAGACATTATAGCGGATGTTTTTGAGGAACCCCTTATAAAATACCCCAGACGTCAACATGGCGGAGGTTCCTAGGAGGTTGGTGGGCGGAGGTTTTTGCGGATGTATTTCATCCGATGCTCTTATCACCGAAAAATGTACCGGTGCGTTCAAGACGACATAGCACGGTGCGGTTAAAAAATTGGCACTAGACCGTGCGCTCCTTACACACGCTAGTGTGTTGTATTTAATGAAACCCTTGATATTTCACATAACTTCTATACCGACGCCTCATAAAACACGCGAAAACCGAAACTGCTCGGGTCGCCCTTAAATGCACCGGGTTGCGAACGCACCGAGCTGCCTTGAAATCCTGCGCACACGCACGGGGTTAAATAAATAAATTACGGCCAAAAATCCGCACAAAACATAGGCACCACTTCAGGAACCATGCGCTCTTAACACCCTCCCAATGCGTCTGTTCTTGTACAACCTCGGTTCCTTACATCTCTACTAGCATCGGTGCTTTCGAAAATGTGCACGAAAACAGTCTGCCGGTGTGGAATAAAGCAAATGCAAGAGGCGCCCATAATACCTTACTTAGGAAGATGGTTAAATAAAATTACAACAAAAAATCGCATAAAACATTGGCACATCGGAAGCCGTCTTTCCGTACACACCTGGTGCCTTTAATTAGACGATCTTGATGTGTGTCAACATCGGCACCCGATGCCTCATAAAAAGCGTCTCGAAATAAAGCCGGGGGTGGAATGACGGAAACGCAAGGGGTCCCCATAAACGCGCATAGAAAGGGAGTTAAATAAAAAAAAATTACGGCCAAAAAATCGCACAAATCATTTGCTCGCTGGACCGTGCCGGTGCATCATAATACTTTAGAGCACCCGGTCACGTTATAGATCTGTCCTTAGGTGCCCTCCCCACAAAAAGTGCGCGAAAACGAAGCCGCCGGGGCGGCATACGCAAATGCACTAGTACGCCCGGTAAAAAACCCCGCGCATATAGGAACAAGGTTAAATAAAAAAAATTACGGAAAAAAAACCAGATTTTCTTTTGTGAGTGCTACGGAGCTCTCAAGCACGGTGCAAGTTATCCTTGTTTGAGTCGCCTTGGAAATTCGTGCTCCCATTGCACTTATTTCCACGTCTTCTTCTTGTGCATTGCCACCGATCTCCGGCAGATTTTATAAAATGAGTGGATAAATTTTGTTTTGCAAATTCTACAACCAATATGCCTCTCAGGGTAAATGTACGGTATTTTTTCTTGTTTTTCCATAATTAAACCTTTTAGTGGATTAGAATTTCAAAAACCTTAAAATTAACCATTAAAAAAAAAAAAAATTTCGTGCGGTGCACTCGAGCCGTTCAGCTCGCCTTTGGTTTGCGTGCGTAAATTCTGACCGCACCACAACAGATGCTAACGATATCTGTGCAGTTGGGGTGGTACCACGGGGCGCATCGTGTTATTTCCAAAAAAATTAAAAGCGCGGTGCGGTCGTTTACCGGGCACTTGCAGATTGACTGTGTGGTATTAAGACAACTCGGTGCATTGTGATTATCACGCCCGGGGGGCGCGTAATGTGGTCAGCACAGCATACGTAATTCAAAATTGTCAATGGTTCGACCTAATAAACCCGAGTGCTAAGGAGAGGTCAACTTCCCTTTTTGCTTGAGCTTTTTTGTTTTATTTTTTGAGAGGTTTCCGGAGACGAGGCATAGTTTTCTTGGCGGCCTGTGGGGCAGTTTATTGAGCATGTATGCACATGTGAGACGGATGCCCGGGGGAGGAGACTCTTTTTCCGGTGAGAATATCATATGATGCATTGAAGTTTCCAGCCAATGTTGATGAGCATCCCTTCATTATGGTCCCATGTCCTTATGCGAGGTTGGATTGGCGATGGTGTGCTAACATCCTCTTCACGGCGCGATGAGGCACGCCGGATGATAGAGGTAATATTATTGTTTTATTTAAATTTATTCTAACATGTTCTTTAACTTGTTTTATTAAATTTTGTAATGAAATTGTCTAATTATTGTTGTGTACTTGTATATATTTTGCGGACATTGTATTTTTTGATGGCGAGAAGTTGCGCCACCACCACGATCCGGTGTGGATCTTGATGACGATGAGGGCATACCGGATACCGGGGATCATCGGGAGGCCGTGTAGATCAGTGCAGCTCTGGCAGTGCGCGTGCGCGATCAACTAAGTGATGCTAGATACATGATGGAGTTGGTGACAGTAATTGCATTGGGTGTTAGGCGGACGCCGAGCCTGCTCATTACGGAGACATAGAGGATGATGATAGGCTATTACGGATGTGGAGAGGCATGTTGTGTGTGACATGTACAACCTGATGTGGCATGTCGTAGGAGTTACGACAACTTTTATGTATTGACGAGGATTTTGCACGTTACAATCGACGCAACACATGATGGACGGTCTGTGACGCATGATGTACCATCATCTCATGATCGTTCACCTCGTGCCACGCGGATTAGCATGAGCCTCCACTAGCATCTAGCAGGAGTCATCATGGAGATGAGGCTAGACCATCGACCACTAGTATCGATATTGATGTTATGCTACTACCGACTAATCCATGACATTTATATTATAGTTGTATATTTTTAACATTATATATATATATGGTCCATGTATTTTATGTTCATGTTGCGGTTGTACTTAATTTATATGTTGGTGATCATCACAATGTGTATGTTGTTAGGTCATGTTAGATATGTTCATTTAATGTGCAGCTTGTAGATAGATGTGTATGTGATAGCATGAGTTATTTGACATGACATGTATATTTGATGTTTGTGTTGTGATGATGTTAATACATAATGTTAATTGTATTTTGTTAGATGATCATGACCATGATGATGCGATTAGCGATTTTTTGCGAGAATGTGTTTTTTAGTCGAATATGATGTTTGTACGATGGATTTATCACTGACTTGATGTTTATTAATTAATTTAATACCAAATGATCATGATATTGTAAAATTGTAATATTTGTAATTCTAATTGTATTTAAAATTCTAAAATTGTAATTGTAATGGTATATATGTAAATTTGTAAAGTGTAATTGTAATTGTAATTTTTAAATTTGTAAAATTGTAATTGTATTAATGTGAAATGAATTTATTAAAATTTTAAATTTTGAAAATTTTAAATTTAAACCAGTACAAAAATATAAATCTAGAATAATATGATTTATTGTAACATAATAAAAGTTTAAAAAATAATGCAAATAAATTCATGTACTTTAGAATTGTCATTATTTTATTATGATCTTAGATACAAAAAAAGAGGAGTAATTTATACGATGCGAAATTGATTTTGAGATCAACATAATTACACAAATTATGAAGATGCCGTTTAACATTAACACATTAAGAAAATTACCAATTAATTCAAAATACATATTATATTAATATTTCGAGAAAAACCCATCTTAAAAAGTATAAATATTAATGAAATAACACATGTACCATATCACTCTCGGTTCTCATGATCACCCTCATTATATTCTAGCTGTAACCTTGGTAACACTGTGTTCTCAAACATATGTTTTGATCTGAGTCATGTGTCAATACGAACCACCAGTCCTATCCCTTACACATGTGGGTAAAAATACCCCAGTTTGCAATGTTTGAGAATATATAGGGCTCCTTAGCTTCATCCCACATCTTTCTAGAGTTGATACATATCAGCCTACTATCGCGATATTTCTTTACATTATTCGATCAAGGTGTCCACCACTTGCACCTAAAAATAACACATTGGAAAGAAAATCCACTTTGATCTCTTGTATCTTTCCAGTGTAACAGCGTCCTATTTTAGGTTTTGATCGCGGTGGCTAGATTGACTAGATTGATCGGAACTGACTTCCACTCAGATCTTGTGTGATGTTTCCAACATCGACATTTTGTGTGAAAATGGTGTCCATATGCCCACATAGATGGGAAAAAATGCACATTATAAAAAATTTAAAAAAATCATAGTGTCATGTGTGTATAAATAATAATCCAACGGTTAAAATATGAAATGTATATGTCTTAATATAAGTTTCCAATTTACATATAAATTAAAGGTGTACCGAGTTCTTACCCACTCCTTACGTTTAGCGCATCCTCTTCAACGCGCGGTGTAGCTAGGTATACCAGTATTTCTCTCGACTTGGTCAACAACCCATTGTTGGGTCATAATTTTGGCATATTTTATTTTAAATGATCGGGATAAGGCACGCTTCTACCATTAAACCATCTGAATTCTTTCTGTCACTATCCCATTTCATAGTGTTTTGTTCGTAAATGCAACCACACGGTTATTATTCGCTTCAGAATTGTAAAGAACGAATTTATTGATTTCTTCACTTTCAACATTCGCCGATGAAATCAAACCAACATTATATAGTACTTAGAGATAAAAATATACATTATATCGAAGTTGACATGAATATTAATTACTTTTTGTAAATTTGAAAAAATTATAAGTCGCTTACTCTTTATCGTGCTTTTCCACTCGTTTGGAGCAACTCTCTTCTCTTTTGTCTTCATCCATTTCATCGTCCAAAATCACCGCGCACAGTGCATTTATTCGATGCGCGGTGTACTCACTAGCATAATAGAAATACTCATACAATATGTACCCTACTGCCATAGACCCTCGGGTTTTTCCCTTTGTCGAAAAAACCTTTCAATTTCTTCATGTACCTCTCTAAGAGAAGAACATCTATTGACAAGAAACAACCCCAACTAATTCAACCTCATCTACTAGGTGGATTAGAAGATGAGCACAATAGATCCATGAAACTCGTCGGAAGTTCCTTCTTAAACATACAAACAATCTCAACTATCTCTTGATGCCATCGTGGAATTATAGCCACATGAATCTCCTTTGATGTAAAACAACGAATCTGAGATAATTTAGATATGGTACGTCCTAGGTCTTGAGGGAATTCATGTTTCACACACTCACGCATGAAAAAGGATAATGACATTTTTCAAAGTTATAAACACGTCTGATAATATACAAAATTAGTTGTTTATGATCCCCACATGGGATAAAATCTATTAATATAACAAATAATAAAACCATGCTTTTGAAATTATATGTACTCTTAGAAGATTCAAATGGTCATGCGATTTCAGCAGAATAAATGGTCATCCACGGTGAACGGCAAGTAGTGAAGACCCATATGAATTTGGCACCCTCACATCCATTATAACTTCCCCTTTGCCAAAGATATATATCATCTTTTTTAAAATCCATGGGACATCACCTTTGAAAAACCATGAATTAGGACATGCTTGCCTGCGATCCACAGTACTCTAATCATCTTGGCCAATGTTTCTTTTAGTTTTGAAGTAATAAGATATTTCTTAACAACCAATGTGTCACTTTGTTTCGATGATATGTGCCTCCATAAATAAGATGAAACACTGGCTCATATGCATGGGATATAATAGTGGGCAGTATTTAGGATACTCCCAATATGGGAGGTCATAAAAGATAGATTTCCTTTTTCATCCCAATGGGAAATTTATCAACATAGGTGTGAAGAGGAATCTAGATCATCGACATAGGCTCCCCATTTGAATAAAACTGTTCTATGAATTCTTCTCCTTCTCTCTCTCATATGCTCTAAGCCATTTAGGCGGTGTCATTATTGGAGGCCTTTGGGTTCTCTCTTATTTACCATTGAAAGCGGATGCACCTATTATGTAAGGGTGTTCTTGGTAGGAATACCATGGAGCAATCCTTTAACGGCTTTTGTAGGTCCTTGGACCATCTAGCTTTCGAGAGAAGGTCCACAACATTTACATCCAAAAGACCCTTTTGTTACAGAGACTGGGGATTATGTTGCCCATTAATTAATATGTGGCATGTTAAAGAATATCATGAAGATTAGAACAAATATTACAACGGAATTAAATAACTAATATGTGAAAGAATATTGTTACATATATAAACAAATCAATAAATTAAACATGTAATTTACCCGGAGAGAAAACTCTAAAGAATTTGGATAATCATGTGTCGTGTAAGCACATATGCCATACAACGTAGCTCCTCTCTTGCGATGGGTCTTGATACATTGTATACATTTATCCCATCCTGTAATTAGCACAATTCATCTACCGATTGATTGTAAGTAGACATCCATATTCTTCACTTGTCTTGCCCGGGGACTATGAGAGCCAACATAAGATGTTCATTCTTCACGGAAACCATGGGGGGATATTTTTTTATTGATCAAATACTACGGGAAAAAATAGAATAGTTGGTGTTTTTGGAGGGGCTATGGGTTGACGCCATCCATGGCTATCTTGAGTCGTAGACTTCGTGTATCTTTGAATTTTCGAGGCCATGTATGTCTATGTGTACATGGCTATTGAATTAGTTGGATTTCATAACTCCCAACTCACTTCTGTGTGAGGCATGACATCCACGTAACATAGCTAATTCTTTGCAATGAAAGAGCCTTTGAATCCTTGGGATTATAGGCACGTGCCTCAATATCTTAAAATGATGACCAATACGTATTTACCCTTCCTTTTTAATTTATCGTACTTGTCATACCCTTATTGAATTTGTCTCTTGTCTTCATATTCTCCTCTATAGAATACAATCATTTGGACATGCATGATATGATATGTACTCAACACCCAACATTTTCAACAATTTCTTTGCCTCTTCGGCCCTCTTTGGGCAAGACATTATCACTCGGAAGAACCTTATCTTTGGGCTGACTTGTGATTGGTGATCATGGAAAAATATATTAATAAATGTACATTAATGTCGATATAATTATTAATGTTCATAAAATTTACCATTTGTAATGTTCATTGTAGTGTACTAATTATATTTCAAATTTATATAAAGGGGATTACCTTATGGTAACTTACCTCAAGTATAAATTCGACAAGCCAATATTTGTTTTCAAGTTGTATAGTAACATCGTTGTCCCCAACTAGGTAGACTTTGATTGACCGCGAGGAGTCCAAAGAGAGGGAGTGGTGGAAGCAAATTTAAGGCTTTTGAAAAGATGCATGGTGTCTTGACATCATCCCTAGGCGATCATGTGTTTTGGAATGCATCCCAACTCAACATTGTCTCCATAGCGATCGTATCCCTTAAGTAATCATCAGCACCAACCTCTATTTGATTGCCTCCATTGCCAGCTTGTGAAGAACTATATTGTTGTAGTCATTCTAATTGATGAATTTGGACGCGGGAATTTAATAGGTGGTTAATTCAACCATTCTTGGTATGCGTTCCTCTCAGATTTTTCTCTTAATTGATCTTCTCTTGATTTGACATTGTCGTAGGCTACAACGAACATGGTAGGTAGGTCGTTCATCATCACTAGAACCTAATAATTAAAAATAAAATGAACTTGATTAGTACAAAATATATGATATCAATTAGTAACCACGTTGACAATATTGCATATAAATTGGTTTGATGTTGAAATAATTACCATAATCAATATATATACAAAAATTATAATTATAATTACCATCATTATGGGATTGCTCGTTAGAAGATGAAATATTGTTACAATTGGTAAGGTGAAGCGGTTGTCCATTTTCATCTACCAAATGCGCCTTGCGATTATCACGGCTCGATAAGAACTTAGATGTTTTGGAGGCAGTTTGAGATATTTTGTGCATCTAAACTCAATCTTGAATCTACATTAACCTACAAATTTGTATACATTATAAATTTAATTAAGTTGTGCATGATTGTGCATGGATAAAAAACATAAATTCAATTAGATAGTGAACAAATAAAACAAATCTAAAGTAAATATTCGTCTCGAGATGGATAGGGGAGAACTCATTGATGGACTTTGAGAAATATTATGGAACGAGTTGGATTTTGAAGAATTGTCCATTCCATATAATATATGATATTTTCTCCTGCATTTGAGCAAAAAAACAATAAATTTTGGTGCACAAACCTAAATGTAATTTCATGTGTAATGTACGGATAACCACATCGGTGCATTTTTAGTTTCAACGCCGTGTCGTTTTATAACTCGACGCTCGGTACGGTTCGATTAAAGGACGCACCCGATAAAAAAATAACCGCAAATAAAAAAAGTGCAACCTTTATTTTCTTTAAGTAAAACGGTAAAGATTGAAAAATGGGCGGAAAAAATATTTTCGAAAATCTAATTTTCATAAAACATTTCTTTAAATACTAAGCACTTTTCATGGCTACTATTTTTTGCAAAAAGTTCGACGAGATTTGCGGGATACATGCACAGACAAATAGAACATGAGAACGTGCAGAGCCGAAATACGTTCAAACGAGTATTCAAACAATCGAGAAGTCCAAACCTCTAGTGATTCAAACCTTGTACCATAGAATTTCAAACGATGTGAGTAAATTTTATTGTTTTTGTCTTTTCTGCAGTTTTTATGCGGTAAAGAAAATCAAAGTCTATTGTTTTTTTAACTTTTTACGTAGTTTTTTTTATAAAGTAAAATAACAAAATCAAAGTTTATTTTTTTTAAAAAAATTTAAATTTTTTTACCTTTTATACATTTTTCGAAACAAAATAAAAAAATAAATCCATTTTTAGAAACAAAACCCTATATTCTTTTTGTTTCTATTTTCTTCCTCCCTCTTTACGTAATTTTAAATTTAGAGCTTTTCAATTTAGATTTATAGGGTTTTTATAGTCATAAGACATCCAAACCACGAGACGACTTGCCAGTCGAATCCCCGATCCATGTTGGCCCTTGCATCAATCTAAAAAAAAAAAAAAGATTTTTTCGTCGGTGCGCCTGCGTAACATGGCCCTTACTTAGTGAAAGTACGATGATAAAAACCAAAAAACAAAATATGTTTTTATCGGTGCGCCATATGTAATATATGACACCCAGATGCACTATTTAATTATGGCGCACGAGTAAACGTGTTGTTTTGCGAAAAAAACCATTTGAAACAAACCCTACATTCACTTTGTTTCTACCCTTTCTTCTCTCTCTTTACGCTGATTTAAGAATTAAGGCTTTTCAATTTATATTTATAAGATTTGTATTGATAAATATAAGCCTAAGACATCCAACTCACGGGAGGACCTTCATAGTCGGTTCCCAATCCATGTCGGCCCTTGCATAAATTAAAAGAAAAAGGATTTTTTTGATGCGCCATGTGTACCTAAAGCCTTACTTAGGTGCGCTCTATTATCACGCACCGCGCAGAATGCTGTGATAAAAATTAGAAAAACAAAATATTTTTTCTTAGTGCGCCATTTTTAAAATATGCGAAATTTGGTGCGCTATTTCATTATGGCGCACCATGAACGTTTTGTTTCGATTTTTTTTTTCAAAAAATACAAACCTTACATTCTTTTTTTCTTTACGCCCTTTCTTCTCCTCTTTCGTTGATTTCAGAATTAGGGCTTTTAAATTTAGATTTATAGGTTTTAATTGCTAAATATAGACCTAAAACATCCAATCGGCGGGACGATTAACATAGTCGGATCCCAATCCATGTGGGCCCCTTGCATGAATTAAAAAAAAATAGATTTCTTTTATCGGTGCGCATGGCGTAACATAGCGCACCGGTGCTTTGTATTGTATAAGTGCACCACATAAGTAATGTGATAAAAAATTAATAAACATTTTTTTAATCGGTGTCTCATATGTAAAATGTAATATAGGTTTGTACTACAAAAGCCTTTCTTGGACTATTTTTTATTATTTTATCATGGTTAACGGGTGCGGTGATTGACATGTAACGCATGCTTGGTGCTCCTTGTTGACATAAAGAACTATACGGTCTATTATATTGTTTGTGTGGTGCATTTGTAAAGACGGCCACGCACGTAGGCGTCGGTGCGTACACCATAAATAAACACGGTTTCTTGAGATTATTTTTACTTGAAAAAGTTGAAAATTTATTTACTAAATATATATTAATGAATGATATGGTACATGTTTGATATTGATAAATAAATGACGTATGTGAAGATCAAGTAACAAAAATGCGATAGCACATCGAAAAACAAAAAAGACAAGTTATTTGTAATTTTTTACAAAAAAATTTATTTTTGAACTACATACCGTTTAACTAATAGCACATTGTTTATTGTATCATGCGGAGCCACAAAATGACGAAGCTTGATAAGATTATTTACGATCTAGGACCGAGAAGAGCGTAAAATCTTGATGGAAAAATTGCAAAAGGATAGATGTCAATTGAATGAAAAAATACTATCGATCCACTATGAGTTTCTTTTTTTAGTTTTCATTAATAATATAATTAAAATTATTAGATAACATGTGTGAAAAAATCTATTAATTCACATATGTTTAATGTTCTGTGGACCAACAACTCGGAAAAAGAATGTTGTTCTAAGAAAATAAAAAAAAAAACGGAGACATGCAAATGAAAATGAATTTCTCCTTAGCTCATCTAGAGTGGTGTTGGAGGTTAACAAAAGGGGGAAAAACTTTTACAAAAGTTTGAGGGATCTGAATGGGCAATTTCTAGACGTTCTTTCCACTTACAATATAAAAACCAATCAATGATTCCAAGAACTAAATTTTATCTAAACTACGGGAAGGATTTCTGAGAATTGTTCAATGAGACATGTCGGACTTTAATAGGAGAACGTGCAACAACAAAAAAAGAAGGAATGAAAAAAGTAATATTCCTTTAGATGTTTATCTAGGGTTATTTATAAATATCGTTTTTGTTATACTTACTTTTCATATATCGATATATAAAATTAAATAGTTTCTTGTCATATTACATTTTCGGGAAGATTATAAAAATCTCAAAAGATAGACAAGATGATATCGAAATATGACGAGTAGGAATGTCCAAAGGTGTACAAGGAGATGGTCAAAGAGAAATGGACAAAATTGCGAGCGTGGGAGGAGCCATCTCAACAACAACGTGCTTCAAATTTAATATGTAATCATTGAATTTTTTCGATCATTAGGTAAAATAGTAACAATTTAGCATTAAATATTAATTTTCAAGTATTTTCTTGCGAGAGAAAAAGAAAAATAAAATGGAAACCATTCGACACATAAAACGGAATGACAAGGAAGAAAATGATTGATATCTAAGTTTGTGAGTAATTGTTACTTCCTTATAACAACTTAACTAGATTTCATTTTTGTATTTTTTAAGTTGTTTTACAAAAATCATCATTGAATGTCTTGAGCAAGTGCTAACATACAAAGAAGAACCATGAGAGGAATTGATTGAAATTGGGTTAAATATGGGTTGTGAGTATATGTTGGCATATCGAGAACTTAATTGTGGAATTTGTAAGCATCTATCGATCTTGTTTTACTTAGCTCGGGATTTATAATTAATAGAAAAAATAAATTTTTTTTATATTAAATATATGATTTGTTATGGGAGTATAAAACTTGCGAGGAAACAAAGTATGACATAGCAACGCCCGAGATCAAATCTTGAAAGATGGCATGTTACGTGGTTTGAAAGAATGTGTATAGTTTATGAGTCAATTGTTGCATTGGTCGTCATTTCTTTTCGATTTACATTGATGTATATTATTTAATATTGCAATTTTCATTATTCTCACCAATGTATATACACTCATTACAATTTATTTTTATGTTTGTAGATGGAAGGTGAAGAAGAAAACAATCAACAGAGTTGTGAACAAAACATTCACGAAAATAACCCAAGTCATGGAAGTAGCTCTAACGGTGACCCAACAATTTAAGCGAAGAATGATGATCACTATGTTTGGATATCAAATCAAAGCATTGTATTTTTGAAAAATGTTTGTGAAATCATACATTTTCTTTAATGTAATGGACATAATGTCCCGTTGAAGATAAAAGGATACAAGCCTTTATCCCCATTTGTATGACAAAGAATGTATTATATATATATATAATAAAAAATGTTTTTGTTATTCTATTGTGTTCCTCTATTGTCGCTATTGCGTTCTCCATTGACATTCTCAAATGCACTATCAAAAATTTAATTCATATGAATATTGCTATAAGATATATATATGTGTCGACTTTTGATGAATAATGAATTTTTAAAAAACCACAATAATTATGATATGATATAACAAATTAATCCACACATCACATTCAAATGCATTAATAAAAATTCAATTAATATGAATATTTTTATAAGATGTGTCGACCTTTGATGAATAATGAATTTAAAATAATCACAATAATTGCATTGTCACGAGGTCGATGTTTCTAAAAAATACAATATGAAAATTGAGTGGTATAAATTAATTATCTTTAGGTGCGCTTGTATTCTTAGGTGCCTTAGGTGCGTTTTTATGACCTATGGAGGCACGCAAAAATACCAAAACCGGTTAAAAATATCGAGGCGTTTGTGCGGTGGTATTTGGTACATTTATGTCTATATACGCACTAGTGCAATTTTACGGCCCTATGAGCACCACACGAATACCAATACCAATTATAAATCTCGGTGTGTTTGCGTGATACTATGCACGGAGTGTTTTTGTGTCTATATGCATCGATGCATTTGGACGACCTATGAGCCTTTGCACAAATACGTACCAATTATAAATCTCGGTGCATTTGTGTGATACTGCGCCTTAGGGGCGTTTATGTGTATATATGCACCGGTGTATTTGTATGACATATTTACCTTGTATGAATACCAATACCAATTATAAATCTCGGTGCATTTGTGTGATACGGCACACGTGCGTTTATATAAGTCTACGCACCAACACGTTGATACAACCTATGGGCACACATTCAAATCCCAAGACGATTAGAATGGCCCCCATTTGTTGTATCACCAACACTACCGATGTTGTTTTATATCTTAATGGCCGGTGCATTCTCCTTTGGCCTTGAGGCTCCCGGCTATAGGTATGCATCGATGCGTTAAATCTTGATTAGCCTTAGATGAAAAAACATCTATCAATAACCTTCGGCTGCCCATTTTTTTTTATTTGTGTTGAATTTACGTTAAAAGCTCTACAAAAACCTCAGTAACCATAAAAAAAATGTGGTAGCATATGTTTTGACAATTTTGTGGCCAATTTTATAACACTAAAAACCTCCTTTATAACCTCTGCTGGGGTCTTTTCCTTGTAGTGTATGGGCCTTATCCCCTAGGGGTCGATACACACGAAGGAGGTATACCTCACTATGTAGTCTGAGAAACCTCAAAGTAAATAGTGGTGGTGGAGACACCTTTGAAGTCAAGGCTCACAGAATGGAGCTCTTCATGTGGTGTATTCTCACAAATTGTGCACCAGGAGGACAACACGATCAAAAGAGATATACATGGACCATCTATATGATGTTTGTAGAAAATTACGGAGTTGAGGACGTGGACCACATTTTCTCTATGCAGCACAACGAGCATATTTGTCTTCTCACTTCGAAGTTCTAGCCACCACTCGGCTTGATAGAGGATTCGTACTATATTCGAGAAGCTTGGTCAAGGCGGTGGAAATTGGCTCAATGTCCAAAGAGTGAAATATACCCCTCCCCGGTGCACAGGGTACTTGGCTTGCTTGCAATCATGTGATATTCCGGGGTTTGATGGCTATTTGGACCAGCATTAGCAACACTATTGTATCGATCTATCACTCCGTACCCTAGCTGACACACCTACAACACGGAAAATTATTACTCCTGAGATTTATTGAAAAGTTCATCCCATGGGCATACTTTGGCAGGGGACTAAAACATGCAAGGTTGTGGTGGAGGTGCTATCCTTCACAAATACGATTCACAATTATATAAAATCAAAGGTCTGAAATTTAGGCGAGTTCGCAATTACTAGCAGGCTCAACACCCAAACTCCTCCTCACCTTTTCTGAGAGAAAAGTTCTGTGAATTAGATTTTTGGGGATTCAAAAGTCATTTCTAACTTTGGTTAACAATGATGAACTATGTCATGTTCATCCTCTTAGATCATTCTTTGGATGAATTTATGGCACTGGCTGCAGTTTTATAACTTTTACTCACATTTATAGGTAGAGGAACCAAGTGGGCGATAAGTTATCCAAAGAAGCATCCTGTTAGAGTGGGGTCATTGGCTCATTTTTAACAATATGGACCAACATGGAATATGAGTAATATCACCAGACCCTTCATAGAGGATATAGAGGAGGCGATTAGCAGGCACTATTTTTGGATAATTTTGACATGTGCTTTTAAGCTGTCTGTTTATATTTTGTGATTATGTAGATATTTTTCATTTTTTTATGCATGATCTTGTTATTACAGATTATATATGTATTAAAAATGAGCTATATTACCCTGTACATTTTTGTCTCTTTTAATCTATGCATAGATGCATATTATCTTGATACACCATGTAATTTTTCCTATATATATGAAAGTATGATTTTCTGGAAAAAAAAACATTAGGCTATGGATTAATTTAATATTTGTTAATATTATGTGCTTTTATTAGTTATCATGATTGAAATTTAATAAATAGTGTTACCTGAATTATATTAAATAAATGATATTAATATGAATTAAAATTAGTTATTTTAAAATAAATGTGAATTGACTATTAAATATGGGACATTAATGATAAATAATTACTATTAAATATGGACTTATTAATTATAAACATTTTCATTGTTGAGAGAGGGTTATCTAGAAAGTTAATGTAGGAACCCGATTCTCACTAATCTTCTACCTTTCATCCCTATTGAGGTTATTAGGATGTTTATTGATTTTTAGGGCCTCTTTGAATTTCCTGAAAATAATGGTCAATTTTGGCTATGATGCGGGGAGTATTCAATGCAGTCTTGATGTTTGGTGTTGTTTGAATGATCATCTGATGAAGTTTTAGATCGATTATGATTAATGTACTTGATGTGTTCTGGATCTAGTTTTGATGGAATGCCCGAGTTTCCCCATTATATGGTTTCCCATGAGAAATGGATGAGATAAACACCTTTTTGTAAATTAGGGTCAAGGGGACCTTTGCTTAGGACTTAAGGATCTTGCGAATAGGGTTTATAGGTTTGAAAGTGGCATAAATGTTATTCTTCCTTAAAATATTGGCAATCCTATCGGTAATCCCTAGGATGTAAGGTAGGTTGACCTTCCCAAATATTACATCTTTGTTTTTATTATTATTGTTATTGTTATTTTTAGGTTTGTTAGCATTGTGGAAGGCCTTGATAACTTGATGATTATCATACCCATTTGAAATTTCTTGAAAACACTTCAATAAGATGTGCTTTTTCAAATTCCAATTGTTCTTTGTGAGTAATTCTTATAGCCCTAGTTGCTAAGGTGTTTAGGACTCCAAGTTTCTAGGCCGGATGGTGGTGAGAAGTGGCATGAATGTTCTTAGCGTAAATATTTTTTGTACATAAAATTGGTGGGATAATGATACATCTAGGTTTCGAGAGAGGAGAATGTTTAAGAAAGGAAGGTTGGCATTAATCTCAAATTCCATGGTCAACTTGATCGAGGTAGATAAACTACTTAGGTGTTGTTTTTGAAAATATCTAATTTATCCTTCCCATGAGGCCGGATGACAAAGGTGTCATCAACGAATCTTTCACCATTTTGGTTTAAAGGGGGAAGAATTTAGGGCTTTGGTTTCAAAGTCTTCCATGAATAAGTTTGGAAATTATAAGGATAAAGGAGATCCCATAGCGACACCACATGTTTGTTCATGAATGTCATCATGGCTAGAAAATGTGGATCTTAGTAACGTTTCGATGAGATTAGAAGTGTTTGGATCAATTATTTTTCACATAAATTCCATGGATTCATTAATTGGAATATTGGTGTAAAGAAGTAGCATCAGAAGCTAACTAATATGTCATTAGCTTAATGAAGAAGGAAAAATCAAACAATATTTCTAGAGACTTGATGTAAGAGAAGGAAAAATCATATTGGAACTTTGAAGTAGTCACAAAACAAGAAATAGACAACTATGCAATCGATCAATTTTAGAGTATCTCATCAAGTGGAAGAACTTACCCATGAAGATTCGACATGGGAGGATGAGAATTTTATACGAAGCATCTAGAACTACTCAAACGTTGAGGACAACACTTGTTTGAGGAAGGAAGACATGCTAGGTTCCTATAATAATAGTGTATCCCCTTATTATTATTGTTATTATAGCTCCTTATTTTTATTGTTGTGTCCATGTAGTCCCCATATTCTGACATTGTTATTTTCACTGAAACAAACTATTGTTATTTTTGTGCCCTTACATTGTTATTGTTATGTCATCTAGGGTTATATTGCTGACTCATTGGACTCTATGTATATAGAAATGAGGTTTTATCATTTGTAACATCCGAAAATTGTTCATTTATGTAATGTAAGGGAGGTTTCCCCCTCGAAGAGGCTATTTATAAGTCTTTGAACTATATTTTCCTCTATTTGTGAAATTTGGTTACATAACAAGATCAGAGAATTGTACAATATGCGTTATCATTTCATTATTATTATGAATATATGGAAGTACGAGTTAGGTACAACTAACTTTGATGACATGATTAATATAAAAAGGTGGTAATGATTGCGGGATTTGTTAATGATTATGAGATTTGTTACTTCCAAATTAAAGGTTAGATTACAGATCCACAAAATGATTCACCCCCCTAGAACTTAAATGCAAAGGTTGTCTTTAGGCCATCAAAATGGAATATCATATTAATTTCCATGGCTTACCGGAATAAAGAAAAATATGCCATTTGAATGACTTAACGGAGGATAGACGTGATTGATGCGGCAGTAAGTACTATTGATGAAAATTATTGAAGTAGACAATTGTAACCGGTTCCCTGATGTAATTCACCAAATATTCTGAGATGTAACAACAAATGTTTTTTCTAATGATAAATGGATATTTACAACAAAAATTTTATTTACAATAGCATATACCTTTGAGGGTATTATTCTTTTGAGAAGACTTACGAAAAACTAAAACAAAAACCTAGACTTGTAACAACATAGTATTTATGAAATATTTGAAAGAGAACATGTGGTTACGGGGAAGAAAAAATGTGTGTAACATACGGTTAAGCTCAAATCTACCTTAGGCTGAAATAAGGTAAAACTCAAGGCTACATCAAACCACGCTCGGCCTCGTAGCTAGCCTGCGAGGGACGGAGAGAGCGCTCTCACGAGTCTATCTCGGAAAAATGAACAATAGGGTGTGAGATGACTTATAATGAATGCTCATCTTAGGCTAGTAAATAGATATGAATGAGGTTTTTAATAAATGACGGGGTTTTAAATTTGTATGGGATGAAACCGAGCGTGAAAGGTTTAATCAAAGGTACATATTATTGCATAAGGCAAGATGAGTGAAGTTTAACAATTAAATTGAAATTAAATGGCGTGGAAAAGGCGGTTTAAGATAGCTGAAAAGGGCATTAAATGATGAATCCCTTTCGAATGGAGAAAGCCCACAAAGTACGAACACTTCCCTCGAGGCGAGCTTGATAGTGATTCTACCTTTCTTACTCTCAAGCATTCAAGCCCAAAAACGATTTATGAATGAAATGAAAAACATTACAAGATACATAGCGAAACATAGAGAAAATACATTATGCTAAACTTCAAGCCATGAATCTTATAAATTCGGCGACGATTCAATTACTCCTCTGTCAAGAAGCTTGCCTGATGATAGTGTTGGGTTATTTCCTCCCACCGGCTCTCAAAATCCTCCTCTTGCATTTGAATTTTATTTGATACCATCCTTGTTGGAAGAGATCAAGGTTATGGAATCTGTGAATGTATATGGCAATTTCCTGCACGAGCGTTCGCCATTGTTTGTCCTACCACTTGCTTTTCTTTGCAGAGATGCTTAATGAGTTTCTCCTTCCAATTCCTACGGCAAACCCTGCGGGTTGGTTACGTCACCACCTATTTCGCATTAGGAGAGTTTACTGCTTACCATCACCTTTGATGTCCATCACTTTGTTTTCCATTGGTCAATTTAGGAATTCGAGTCTGAATCCTTGTAAGTCTTTCATTTTGCTTTTCATTGTCTTGAAGATTGTCTAGCAATTTTGAGTTTCATTTCCGGTTTAAATTCTGGAGTTTCTTTCTTGTCTGCATTTTGATGAGAGACATATGAGTATATGTGTCTGCTTGTCATCACCATTGATAATCTCGCTACTTGAAGAATTCCCTATCAATGTCGTGCATCTGCTTTGACACTTCAGCCCATTTGTTTTGTATGAACTCGAGATGGGCACAATTTGTATGATTTGATACCATCTCTTCTTGTGCAAAGTACATTGCTATCTTGTTGATTGTCGAGGACCCAACGCGTAGCGCGCTCCATATGCGTAGCGCACTTGATATTTAACACGGGCTGGGGTGTTATACGCGTAGCGCGCCCTATGGGACCATGGCCTCACAGCAGAGTAAACGCGCCCTCTTCTATAAGTTTGAATTTTCAGCGAAAAACTTCAGTACCCAAAACTGCATTTTTCTAAGGATTCATGCCATACATAAACCTGGTTGTAGAAATTGAATTGAATAATTGTTTGCAAACGATGATATACCTTCAATCCTTCAAGCAAATTTAACTTAGCTTTGCCATTAATTCCTTCATATGTCATGTGAACTGACATAAAAACAGCGCCTGTGTGTTTCCAGATACCTTTGCAACTCATGTTGTGATTCTTATATCGATTGCTATAAACAAGCTGTTATTTTTAATGTACTCAAAAGAGACAGGATACATGCACAAGAACAGTTGTAAAGAGCGAGATTTGACCCATCACCATTCATTAACAAGCATCAAAGATTTGTTGTAGCCGCAGTCTCCGCATCTGAGCATTCAACACGCAAGGTGTATATTATACAATTCTTAAGGTCTTGAAGAATCATAGCTTGCAAGTGAAAGAACTGTATCCTATGCAACTAGGCAGCCAAACCTTTTAAGGCAATCTCATACACGTTTTCCGACAACCCATTGGAAGATAGAATACGCTCTAGTTGAGCCTTTGCAAGAGTTTGTCTACCCTCATCAAAACGCTTCCACCTTGAGAAAGCTGAAATGTTGCGGGATGCAACCTGTGGATTAATTTTATCTAGCTTCAACACCATATCTCCAACAAATTCATAACCAAAACCATCTTTGCATAGAAGTTAACCGAACTGCTGCAGAACCCTCCAATGAGAGAATAACCCTTGTTAGGATTCCTAATGTCAAAAGCAGGGTGCTCCAATAAGCGTTGTACATTCTTAACATTGCCCAGGATATCAGAGACAGCTTGCAATGCAAGCCACTTAATGATCACCAAGGCATCTTCTTTCCACTTTTTATAGAAATCAGACAAAACTTCATCTCGTACATCTTCGGCATTTTGGGCAGTAGCACCCAAAGCTGCAAATTGTTCAGTCATATTTGTAGCTGATTTGTATTCATGTAATACAAGTTCCATCATTTCTGGCATTTGGATGCAACACTCTGTTTTGTTTGATTTCGCTTTGTCTCTGATTGCTGATGATGTTCTTTCTGTTTGTGCTTTTGTAGGGATAGGAGCTGCTGAAGATGCTGCCATTTGAAGAGCTGGAGAATTTGAAACATTTTGACAAATTACATATTCTAAAAAACACATTTGATGATTTCTTCTTCAAAACAGGGTTTTGAAGAAGAATCAATCTTGCATTATTGACGATGACATTCCTGAAATAAACACTTATTGAACCTTCCTCTAGCCTGCAGACATTATTCGACATGTTTGAAGACCAATGACGAAGGACTGACAGGACTGTGTCTAACATTGGCTCCAATGGGGATGGCAGCTGCCGCTTCTTGGAGGTGCCAAGAACCACAGAGCTTTGGGAGAGCAGAAAGTGCCTCCATCCATTGGGCTATTGAATCATTATTCTGACAAACAGACTAAAGACTGATAAATCCACTTATTAACTGGAAAATCGACTCAAACTGACTCGATGCAAACTGAAATGAATGAATTAAAACAAAATTTTTTTGAAAAGGGAAGCAGTACATCAAGCTCTTAAAATCATGATGGCAACCACCTGCATACTGATGTGATATATACAATCATGTGTAATGTGCCTTCCAATGTAACCAATCCAGCAGATGGCTACACCCCAAATTTCTGCTCTTACTCTCCTTCAGCAGGCAGAATGATGAACCTGTAGGCAACTCAAAATAACCACTGAAACCAAAGCTTATGATAATGAACCAGGCAATATTTATCCTTTCTAATGTTTGCAGAAGAATGCTGAAGGGGTCTTGAAAATCCTGAAGCACTGGCTTATCTAGAGATCCAGCTGCAAAAATAATAGTATTCACTTCATTCTGATCTGAAAGGACAATTGATTTCTGAGGGATAGAAATGCACAAATCTGCCATCTGAGTGTTAGCTGTAGGTTCCTTGACTATGAGAAATTCTGGCATATATTACTCAACTTCATGATCTAGATCATTTTTAAGCAAAAAAAAATCTTCAAGATTATCAAACATGACAGCCTTATCATCTTTGTGAAGGAAAAAATTATCTGTTTGTTGATCTACAAAACTAATTACAAGACAGTCATCTTTTTCAAAAGAGGAAGAATTTTCACCAACACTTTCCTGACTATGTGTGCACTGCAAATCTGCTGTAGCTTGGACTGTAACAAGACCTTTCAAAAGTAGATCTATCTCATCTTCAGACAAAGGAGACAATACCTTTTATTTTCTTCTGCTTAAACAGTAATTATCTTCATATGACAGGGCATTCAAACTATCATTTATTACTGAGTTATTGAAAGGAGATTTATCACTTACTTGCACAAAGATTTCATTCTGTTTTTCATGAACTGACTGGATTGATTCTTCATGAAGGCTGTGTTCCAATGATGGACTGACAGTATGACTGAGAACATTTGGATCCATTACTGTGTCTTCTGCATTCCAGATGATTTCAACATCAGAGTTCTCTTTGATGGGCTTCAGCACAAGATATGCTTGGTCATCATGATCTGAATCTGAATCTGAAGTAGCTGACTGGACATTATCACAATCTGCAATCGAAACCTGAGTTCCCGGCATGCTGTCTTCTTCTGTGGGCAGATCTGAAATGTCATTCTCCCTTTCATCATCTTCAGCCATATGGCACTCTTCAACCTGTTGATCTTGATTCTACTGCAAAATTTCCTGAGCATCTTGATGGGTATCCTCTAGGTTCTCTTCATTTTGCTGAAATGGATTCTCGTACAGAGCCTCCATGATCTCATCATCCATGAAATTATCATCTTCATAATATTTCTCAAGGCTTTCAATAAAAGTAGAAGCATGTTTGCAACAGTCATGAACTAAATTTAATGATGGATACGATGCTTGATATCTTTCAATGAACAGGGCATGAAAATCCTTTAAATAATAAATACAGGCCAGCGGCAAATTTTCATACCAAGATTGGGCTTCACCTTCCAGAGTGGCCAGGAATATCTTCATCAAGCAATCTTCAGGAAAATCCACCTTCAACTTGCGAATATGCATGTGAAATCTAACCAGATGTAAAGCAGCATCTTTCTTACCATCATTGTTAAACGTAGGCAGATTCCTTGACCAATCTACCTTGGGCATCTTATTCGGAAAACCTGGAATGTGATCTCGGCTCATGGGAGCATATCTTCTTGTGATTCGGTCCATCTTGAAAATCTGACGGCTACTGATATCCCTGCAGTGAAGTCACCATGAAGGATTGATTGTCTGGATCTTTCAGTGAATGAAGTCGCCAGGTGAATGATTTCAGCCTTGCGATGTCTGACTTCTATCCACCATCAACAATCAGATCTGAACTTTGTCATCCTTTACCGGGGAGGAGTTCCCCAGTATGGTCGCCACTATGTTAGCGCTCGAATCTGCCTCAGGCTGAAGGAAGGCGGGCCAGGAATATCTTCATCAAGCAATCTTCAGGAAAATCCACCTTCAACTTGTGAATATGCATGTGAAATCTAACTAGATGTAAAGCAACATCTTTCTTACCATCATTGCTAAACGTAGGCAGATTCCTTGACCAATCTACCTTGGGCATCTTATTCGGAATACTTGGAATGTGATCTCGGCTCATGGGAACATATCTTCTTGTGATTCGGTCCATCTTGAAAATCTGACGGCTACTGATCTCCCTGCAGTGAAGTCACCATGAAGGATTGATTGTCTGGATCTTTCAGTGAACGAAGTCGCCAGGTGAATTATTTCAGCCTTGCGATGTCTGACTGTTGTCCACCATCAACAATTAGATCTGAACTTTGTCATCCTTTACTGGGGAGGAGTTCCCCAGTATGGTCGCCACTATGTTAGCGCTCAAATCTACCTTAGGCTGAAATAAGGTAAAACTCAAGGCTACATCAAACCACGCTCAGCCTCGTAGCTAGCCCTACGAGGACAGGAGAGGGCTCTCTCCGGGTCTATCTCGGAAAAATGAACAATAGGGTGCGAGATGACTTATAATGAATGCTGATCTTAGGCTAGTAAATAGATATGAATGAGGTTTTTAATAAATGACGGGGTTTTCTGGACTGTATGGGATCAAGAACAGCGTGAGCAGAGGTTTAATCAAAGGTACAGATTATTCCATAAGGCAAGATAGGAGTGAAGTTTAACAATTAAATTGAAATTAAATGGCGTGGAAAGACTGTTTAAGATAGCTGAAAAGGGCATTAAATGATGAATCCCTTTCAGACAGAAGAAAGCCACACAAAGTCTGAACACTTTCTCAAGGCAGAGCAATGACTGAGTTCTACCTTTCTTACTCTCAAGCATTCAAACTGAAAACGATTTATGAATGAAATGAAAAAAATTACAAGATACATATGAAACATAGAGAAAATAAATTATGCTAAACTTCAAGCCACATGAATCTTATAAATCAGAGCTGAGCATTCAATTACTCCTCTGTCAAACTGCACAATGATAGTGCTGAGTTATTTCCTCCCACAGCTCTCAGAATCCTCCTCTTGCATTGACTTTTATTTGATACCATCCTTGTTGGAAGAGATCAAGGTTATGGAATCTGTGAATGTATATGGAAATTTCCTGCACAGCGTCCGCCATTGTTTGTCCTCTGCACTGCTTTGCTGAGATGCTTGATGAAGTTTCTCCTTCCAATTCCTCTGAGGCAAGCCCTTTGGAGTTGGTTCTGTCACCACCTGTTTCGCATTAGGAGCTGCAACACCATCACACTGATGTCCATCACTTTGTTTTCCATTGGTCAATTTCGGGGTCGAGTCTGAATCCTTATGAGTCGTTTCATTTTGCTTTTCCCGCTGTCTTGAAGATCGTCTAACAGAATTTGAGTTTTCATTTTCCAGTTTCTGGTGCAGTTTCTTTCCTGTCTCTGCATTTTGATGAGAGACATATGGTATGATGACGCTGTCATCTGCATTGATAACCTCGCTACGTGAAGAATTCCCTATCAATGCCGTGCATACCTTTGACACTTCAGCCCATTTGTTTTGTATGAACTCGAGATGGAGCTGCAATTTGGCATGATTAAATACCATCTCTTCTTGTCTGCAAGAAGTACATTATATATTGTTGATTGTCGAGGACCCAACGCGTAGCGCGCTCCATATGCGTAGCGCACTTGATATTTAACACGGGCTGGGGGTGTTATACGCGTAGCGCGCCCTATATGGGTAGTGCGCCTCCTGTGTGAGTAGCGCGCCTCTTCTACCTCCGGTTGAATTTTCAGCGAAAAACTTTAGTACCCAAAACTGCATTTTTCTAAGGATTCATGCCATACATAAACTTGGTTGTAGAAATTGAATTGAATAATTGTTTGCAAACGATGATATACCTTCAATCCTTCAAGCAACTTTAACTCAGCTTTGCCATTAATTCCTTCATATGTCATGTGAACTGAGATAAAAACAGCGCCTGTGTGTTTCCAGATACCTTTGCAACTCATGTTGTGATTCTTATATCGATTGCTATAAACAAGCTGTTATTTTTAATGTACTCAAAAGAGACAGGATACATGCACAAGAACAGTTGTAAAGAGCGATATTTGACCCATGACCATTCATTAACAAGCATCGAAGATTTGTTGTAACCGCAGTCTCCGCATCTGAGCATTCAACACGCAAGGTGTAGATTATACAATTCTTAAGGTCTTGAAGAATCATAGCTTGCAAGTGAAAGAACCGTATCCTATGCAACTAGGCAGCCAAACCTTTTAAGGCAATCTCATACACGTTTTCCAACAACCCATTGGAAGATAGAATATGCTCTAGTTGAGCCTTTGCAAGAGTTTTTCTGCCCTCATCAAAACGCTTCCACCTTGAGAAAGCTGAAATGTTGCGGGATGCAACCTGTGGATTAATTTTATCTAGCTTCAACACCATATCTCCAACAAATTCATAACCAGAACCATCTTTGCATAGAAGTTAATCGAATTGCTGCAGAACTCTCCAATGAGAGAATAACCATTGTTAGGATTCCTAATGTCAAAAGCAGGGTGCTCCAATAAGCGTTGTACATTCTTAACATTTCCCAGGATATCAGAGACAGCTTGCAATGCAAGCCACTTAATGATCACCAAGGCATCTTCTTTCCACTTTTGATAGAAATCAGACAAAAATTCATCTCGTACATCTCCGACATTTTGGGCAGTAGCACCCAAAGCTGCAAATTGTTCAGTCATATTTGTAGCTGATTTGTATTCATGTAATACAAGTTCCATCATTTCTGGCATTTGGATGCAACACTCTGTTTTGTTTGATTTCGCTTTGTCTCTGATTGCTGATGATGTTATTTCTGTTTGTGCTTTTGCAGGGATAGGAGCTGCTGAAGCTGCTACCATTTGAAGAGCTGGAGAATTTGAAACATTTTGACAAATTACATATTCTAAAAAACACATTTGATGATTTCTTCTTCAAAACATGGTTTTGAAGAAGAATCAATCTCACATTATTGACGATGACATTCCTGAAATAAACACTTACTGAACCTTCCTCTAGCCTGCAGACATTATTCGACATGTTTGAAGACCAATGACGAAGGACTGACAGGACTGTGTCTAACAACATCCACCACCAAGTGGTTTTCGACTGTTACCATTGTCTGCCTGCGCCCCTATAAGAAGTTTTCACAGGCAGACTAATTATTTTATTATTATTGTTTTTTCTTCTTTCTTTTTTTTTCTTTTTTCTTTTTATATTTTTTATTATATGTTTATTTTGGTGTATCAGCTGCAAACGAAAGTTGGTTTTCAACTATTAACCTTATTAATAATTTTAAATTTTGGCAGCGCATTAAAATTTTCCCCTGCCCTTATAACTTGAAGGTAATATCCTGAGACAATGTTGACAAATGAATCCTTTGAGGTTGGTTTATGATATACACAAAAACTATTCCCATTGGCAAGTAATGGCGTCCTAGCACTGTCTATGGTAACTAATTTCACAGTCCCATTTTCAAAGACAGTATCAACTTCATAAGGACCTAGCCATCTGGTATAGATCTTCCCCTTGAAATATTTGAATCGTGAATCATATAATAGAGCCCAATATCCTTTCTGAAACACTTTATTTTTGATAATTTTTTCATGCAAATTAGTCCTATGATGTTGGATGATGTGTGTCTGCTGGATAGTAGCCAATATATTTTCATCTAACTCATTTAACTGATTCAATCAGTGTTTTTGTGTTGTATCCAAATCCAGGTTCACTTGCAATGCTGTTATGAGTGTCTTTACTTCGAAATCTATGTGAAATAAAGGATTTTTACCATACACTAATTCGTATGGTGAGAATCCCGTAGTATTTCTCCATGTATTTTTGTATCCCAGAGTGTCTCTGGAAGTTTATCAGCCTAGTTCCTCTGGTGACTGGCCACGATCTTGGTAATAATTCCTTCAATTACCTTATTAGTGATTTCCACTTGCCCATTCGCCCATGGATGATATGGTGAAGTAACCCTCTGACAGATCTTGTATTTCTCAACTAGATTCCAGATCAAATGAGATGCGAATTTTGGTCCTACAACTGTCACTATTTCCCGAGGTAATCCAAATCGAACAAAAATTTCTTCAAATACAAAGTCTGAAACAACATGTTCAGCTGCTTTGGTTAGTGCCTTTGCTTCAACCCACTTTGTGACGTAGTCTGTATAGACTAAGATGTAGGAATTTTGCTAAGATGAAGAATTAATTGGTCCTACAAAGTCTAAGGCACACTTCTAAAATGGCTCTAAAACTATTTTAGGGTGCATTGGAATCTCATCTGACACAAGAAAATTTGGCGCAATTTTCGATGGCCACTTCGTCGCTATTCCAACACATAGTCGTCACAAGAGCGACAGTTCAAGGAAGGGCAAAACGTGGTTTTCCATAACGTTGCAATTCTGACGCACTGACAAAGTGTCACACTACCAACACTTTTTCCGTCACTTCCAAACAAGTGTCGCTCTTCTGACATTTCCCAAATCGTCGCGCTTCCGACGTTTGTAAACTATCGCAATTCCAACGAAATGTGGTTCGACGTTTTGAACTTCACTCTTCCGATGTTTGTAAATTGTCGCAATTCTAACGAAATGTGGTCCGACGTTTTGAACGTCGCTCTTTCGACATTTTTATACTGTCGTTCTTCCGACGTTTTTAAGCTGTCGCAATTCCGACGCCATACAAAAGTGTCACAAGACTGATGCATTGCAAAAATGTCGTAAGACCGACGTGTCCCATAGGCATCGCAATACCGATGCATTCCAAAAGAGTCGCAATACCAACCCTAGGAAGAACTGTCACAATATCGACGGACGTCACAAGACCGATGGAAATTGTTCAAGACGTCAGAAGACCGACGCTTACAAAGCGTCGGTATTCCGACGATGGGTTCAATTTAAAAAAAAAAAATGAAACTTTAAAACAGGACAGTAAATCTCCAATATTTGTTATGAATTGTGGGCATTCCAATGACCGTGAAATATTAATATAATAAACCACCACGCAGTGCTTCGACTATAAACAATCATATAAACATGGCTCTGTATTTCAAAAAACAAGTTTAAAATAGAAACAGGGCAACATTTTTTTTTTCCAATTGTTATGAACATAATTCGACGAAGTGAAATATTAATATAATAAACCACCCACAGCGCTTCGACTATAAACAATCATTTTTTTTTTTCACAAGAGAAAAAATGATGTTTTGAACATATTATATGAAGTAAAACCGTCCATGAAGTCATTACATTTTCACATCCGAAGATTGGAACCCATATCCATCCAGAAATGTGGAAGTCCCACCCCAGACAGTGATAGAAAAATACCCCATGTCACATACGGGGACTTGATATTAAACCCAGTAACGGTCCACATGGAGATTATCGACAATCCGAGAAAGCATCCAAATATGCCCGAGGCATCTATAAGAAAGTGAAATAGCAGTATGTAGAATAGTAAAGCAACAGATAGAATACCGACGTCCATTGTTCCAAATGCAAATTAAAGTACCCAAAATCCTTGAATAGAGAAAAATGCTAATCATGTGAGGAGTGTGATATGTCCAAAATATCAAAAGACCATCAAACCATATCAATAAACCAACAACATAGACCAACATCGCTAGTTTTGAAATGAGTGATAACTTTGTCAATTCATAAAATAGTATCATAAACGGTAAAAGTAATAACGAGAGACATGTCTCTTTCATTGATATACGCCTCACAGAAAAAATCATGATAGAGAGAAAGAAATATGTATAAACCCGGGAATTCGATTGTATGTCTGGCTCGCTTGTTCCGGAAATAAAAACCATCTCTAAACTCGGGCTCGCTTGTAGATCGGCTCGCAGTTCCAAAATTGGTAACCATATCATCATTTGAGGTGTAAGGTTCGACTCGCTTGTTTCCATTAGTAGCCCGCTACAGCATCCACCCTGTTCATAGCAAAAATGTTCCTGTAGATATACAGAGAAAGAGTATAATACGTAGACCATATAAACATGGCTTTGTATTTCAAAAAACAGGTTTAAAATAGAAACAGGGCAAATTTTTTTTTTTCCAATTGTTATGAACATAATTCGAATGTGAAATATTAATATAATAAACCACCCTGCAATGCTTCAACTATAAAAAATCATATAAACATGGCTCTGTATTTCAAAAAACAGGTTTAAAATAGAAACAGGGCAACAATTTTTTTTCCAATTGTTATGAACATAATTTGACTGTGAAATATTAATATAGTAAACCACCCCACAGTTCTTCGACTATAAAAAATCATATAAACATTGCTCTGTATTTCAAAAAACAAGTTTAAATTAGAAACAGGGCAACATTTTTTTTTTCTAAGTAAAGTTAATCTATTAACAGTGGGAATAAAATTGCAGCATGACCGAAGTCAAAAACATTGCCCAGAATTATGGAAAAATTGTCATCAAAAAATAAAAAAAGAAGACTGCCCTCATATGGGGAAACCAGTCTTGAACGTTTACAGAATTCAAAAATATTACAGAGGTCCAGCACAGTAATATAATCTAAAACATGTCCAATTAAGTGGGCCGCGAAGCAAGAAAACCAAATTAACCAAACTACTCCTCCGGTGGTTCCTCGACGATTAGGCACCATCCTTTGGAAGGTCCAGGATCTCCAGGTGCTATCTCCACATTCACGCCACCGCTCCCCTCCTGAAGGCCCAAATGCTAGCCGGCTTTTTATGAGCTCAGACCCGCCAGACGGGTGCATTGTTCCTCCACTTGGGCCTCCTCACAGAAAACCACGGTGATTGAAGCTGTGATTCATGGGTGGTTTAGAGAGAAATTAAAGGAAAAAAGCGCAGTGCACGTTGTGGGAGAAATCGGTGAAGCGGTGGGGAAATGAGGAGTAGGGGAGCCCATATGGTGGCTAGATCCTAGAACTCGACCCTGCCCACTTCTAGTGTTTGGATAACGACCTGCGTAATAATCACTGGACTGGACAGAAGACGACTCGGTTGAGGGGCTGGAGGGAGTGCGCAGGGGTTGACCTCTAGTGCTCCCCCTATGGCAACACATCCTTTGACCCAGACAAGGCATGGGTGTAGTCTCAGCAGTGGGCATAAGACGAGACGGAGAAGCAGGATTCCAAGAAACCGAGGAAGACAGACACAGACCAGACCGAGAGAAATGCAGATTTGCACCAAGGTCTAAGCAGCAGTTCAGCTGGCCACTTCTCCTTCTCATCACAGTGAGCAGGCAGTGTAACCCAGCATCCGGAGAGCATCTGCAATTCAAAGGTTTCAGCTCGTCTGA
Source organism: Pinus albicaulis (assembly GCA_034641835.2). Taxonomy (NCBI): domain Eukaryota; kingdom Viridiplantae; phylum Streptophyta; class Pinopsida; order Pinales; family Pinaceae; genus Pinus; species Pinus albicaulis. The sequence goes on along the minus strand of MU968480.1, from coordinate 7,347,138 downwards.
AAAACCATAGTGAAACGCCATTTTATCGACCCGACTGCAATGGCATCGAAGAACACCCGTCATAATTAATCTCTCATTGATGAGAACCGAAGGCTAGATCATATTGGAGCATGCGGAATCGCTAACAGGAGTGGAGGTCTGATCTTGAACAACATTAAAACTTAATGCGATTTGATGTGAAAACCTTGTAACTTAAATATTGGCTGATTGAACATTGTTAAAACTTAATGCGATTGATATGAAATCACCACATCCATGTCCCATCGCCTTAAACGCCATCGAATGCACCCGCATCCAAGAACAGGGCAACTTGTGATTGAGGACACGTGGCAGAAATTGATTGGAGTGGATCTTTGTTTGGGCCGCTCGCGCAGTGGAAATCCGGACCCGAAAAATATTAGGGCGAATTTGATAATAAATTCGCGTCACAAATCTCTCTCCGTATGCCATCCCAAATTCGGACCCAAAAAATATTAGGGTGGAATTCATTTGGTTTTCGTGTCACAAAATTGGCCGATGTCAGCAGGCTATTTTGGAACGCGAATTTGGTTTGAATTATGGTTTATCGCCGTTTGAAGTCCGGCGGGCTCCATGGCTAAAGGGTTTGTTTGAAGTTTTGACAAAGGTTTTGTTATATATTTTATTTTATATAACATGCGAAGGAATAGTTTTATTGTTTGTTAAGCTCCCACATTGGTTTTGGTAATATTTTGTTTTAAATGCGACGTATATATGTTTTATATATATATTTCATATATATATTAAAACATTTATAAATTGTGGACCCCAGGAGCATTTTAATAGATTTGTTATTTGCATAGTTTTGTTATGTTTTTAATATATGCATTGCATATAAAAGAAAAGGGTTGTGAGCCTGTTTCGGAATGTAGTTGTAAAGTTTATTACTAGCAATTGCACCAGGAGGTGCAAGGGAACGCCGAAAGGAGGCAATAACATTACTTGAGCTCGCATTAGTGAGGCTCATTGACCTATTTGAGTAGAAGGATACAGAAATGGTTTTCAATCCCTCTCAAGCCTCTAGAAATGGAATTGATATTGGTTGCCACAAACTGAAGCTTGTGTTGATTAACATCACTAAAGTTTGAGGCATGATAAACCAAGATACCCAATATTAGTGCTACAAATTCAAATCAGGGATTATTGTTAATATAAAGAAAATCAATTGCCCGATTTTGATAAACCAACACTAATCTCTGCACATAAGGCTGATTTAGGACTCTCGAGGGGATATGAAACTCGGCATGTAGAGTAATATCATTATGCAAAAATTCAACGCATGCCATGTTCACTGGACAAATAAAATATGGAACACTACACAATTAGAAAATGACATTGCAATAGCAAGTCAACAGAAGGTCAACACATGTGAGGACAGGTGGGTGACACTGTTCAAGATTATGTTAGTGATGACAAATCGGAACAGTTTCTTGAACATAAACCCAAAAATTTTCCATTTCCTTTTAAGAAACCAACACAAATTATGCAACACCTATACAATTGGGTAGGGATAGAATAATGTGAAAGAAATATTAAGGGAAACTCTAAATTTCCATATACACTATTCAAATAAGGAGATACTTCAAAAAAATAAATTATGAAAGCAATAACAAGAAAGCCATTCAAAAACTGTCAAATTTGGAATTTTAGAAAGAATGCCCTCAATTGAAAAGTCAGATATAATCCATCTACAACTTTAGACTTCCAATATAACAAAAAAAATATATTAAGCATATCCAAATTTAAATATATTTAAATATGTATCAGGTGGGAAACCTAAAACAACTCTAAACTTGGTCTATAACCTAAAATTCTTCCACAACAGGTTCAAGTGACTCCCAAATTCAAATGCAGGATTCTACAAGATCATGGTAGTGCTTGGCATATTTTCTCTGTGCAAGGCAAATAAAACAATAGACCATTTTCTTTGAGCCATGCTTGAGCAACATGTTGAAAATATGCCTTCCACAGGTTTGTATCACAGTCTCAAAGATGTAAATATTGTCAAAACCACTGTCACAGTCTTGTAGGCAAAAAAGCAATGGGCCATTCTCTTTAAACCACGCCTGACTGAGCAACATGCTGAAAAGGTGCCTTCCTCAGGTCTATATCTGTCTCTCGAAAAAATTGATATGATCAAAAGCACAACCACAGTCTTGTATATCCCTAGAAACCTACAAAGAAACTGATATCTGCCAAGGAATGAACCGTCATTAGCTAACCCAGAAGAGTGCCACAACTTACACATTAATTATTAGGATAACAACTTGTTTGAGGGCCAATCAACAAATAGCATAGCACCATTGATTCGCTGTGAAATCACTGTAAAGATGTAAGAGGGTTACATGAGTATTAGTTGACACCTGAAAGGCATTAGATATGTGTAACAGGAGAACAAAAAACATAGAACGAAAAAGAAAGGCAGAACAAAAACTAAGAATGCATTTTCAACTTTTTTTTGTGTTGTTTTATAACAATGACAAATGGATTTGAATTTTATGAAAATAATAGCAAAGAAGGAAATATTAAGGAGAAGATAAAAGAATGTGACAGAAAATGAAAGATTTAGGTTGATAAAACCTGATCACCCACCTTGGATACACTACATAAGAGAGAGAAATGAGCAAAATGACCTCCTAAATGAGACAGCAGAAATAGGAACAAAAGAACTCAACGAGGATGACATGAGCTAAGTAGATATAAACAGTAATATGTTTCCATCCTCAAATCAAATACAAGTTCTGCTTATTAAAGCATATCCTAAATATGAGTATTTATAATGAGATGTCCACGCTGAAAACTCCACGAGTGAATTCTATGAAAATTGGAAACTATTGGCTTGCCACTAACTGCCAAAACAAAAACACTTACAACCCATGACTTAACATGTTATATTACCTAGAACAAATGGAGGGTTGTGAAGTATCACAACATAGTGATTTACTCAATGACCTAAACAACAAAAGTCTAACCAAAATGCTAATGAATCTGGCATACATGTAGTCAATGACCTTTGAGGATAATATATTATAGATTCAACATGTTAAAGTTTTCGTTGTCTACTAGACAAGGGCATGAAATAAAAACTGCAGAACAATGTAAAAAATATCCCCTAGGCATTTATAGATATGTTTAACGAAAGAAAAGGGAGAAACACATCAGTCAGGGTTACCCTTTAGGTTGATGCCTTACGAAAAGGTTAAATGAAAAAGCCGTACAACTTTGTAAGACTGCCTCTTGAACAATAATGTTGGTATAATGCATTAGGTGAGCTTTACAGAGTCTGTATCAGGGAAAGTCCAAAGCCTTCCAAGCCATATTTTTCAAGAAAATTCTAAATATGCTCACGGGCATGAAGTATTCATCGGATTTTAGTTAAGCTGTTATAAAAAAATAGACAGTAGAACTCGGCTTGAAGAGATCTCTGCACCTCAGAAATGGTATATTAACTCTATTACCAGAAAAAAAATTTGCTATTTTCTGAAAGTGCAATCCGAGATCGAGAATGTGGTTTAAATAATGAAGAAAAAGAGATTAACTCATGTATAGGATATCCAAAAGGAAAATTTAGTTTTAATGCTAAGAAGAACAATACCAGATGTTAATATACACATCCAAATGATTATAACCACTGTTGTAACTCACCATCTATTTATAATGAGAGTGTTACACCATTTTTTGGTCATCTAACCTATGATCATTAGATGGACCCAAGTACACCATGTAAGACCAATTTTACGCTAAGTAAAATTGCCTTCACTATGTTAAATAACTTAATAAACCACATTTATTAGGTTATTTATGGTCCACACAGGAAACCCCAAAAGGAAATATTAAACAAACCTATATTTGTTTGATTTTCCTCATGGAATAATTAATTAAACCATAATTTAATTGATATTCCGAGTCATGTTTAACCCAAAAACAAAGAAATTAATTAGATAAACCTTTATTTATCTCATTATTTTCTAGGAATAATTATTTAAATCTTATTTAGATAGTATTCCTTGTTAAATATGACCAAATCACCCACAAATAATTAAATAAATCATTATTTATTTAGTTATCTTTCAACCACTTCCTTAAATAATTAAATAAATCATTATTTATTTGATTATCTTCTAACTGCTTCCTTAAAAAGATAAATAAATCATTTATTTATTTATTTTTGACAAATTAAGGGATTTGACCCAAGTCAAATACCTTTTCCCTCCAACAAATATAATAAAATATTCCATAAAAGTGGATCTAGATCTGGTTAACCCATGCACCAAGATCTAGAATGACCCAATATTCTGTTATAAATAGGAGGGTTTTTCCTACCATTCTTCACCTTTTGTTGCCTATTAGATCACTCTGGATCTATACACTTGGTCACCATTTTCTGCCATTTGCTGTGTGAGCTCCCTTTGAGTTCCATTCTTTGTGTGGGTTTTCTACACCAACAAGAGAAAGAAATCTTAGATCTGAAGTGCTGAGGACTTCCAAGAACCCATCCCACTGAGGAGAATTGGATACGCCTTCTTGTTTTCCTCCCAGGTGCCCAATTAATATAAAATTCTTTCAAAAAATTGTTCTTGTCTTGTCTATTGGTATATGGAGCAAACCCTTATTTTTTCTGCTTAATGTCTTTCCATGCATAGATCTGGTTTTTGCAGATCTTTTATGTTCAACTAACCGCAAATCTGAAGATATTGGCAACCACTTTTGTTGTTAGGGCTATTAGTCATGCGTAGCTAAAGAGGTCCTTTTTCGTACACTTCGACAAAGGATTCATACTAACAAATGGCGACTCCACACAGGTTTTAAATTACGACCGCTGTCGTTTTTCATATTCCTGCATATCCAGCTACTTCAAACCCTAGGGTTTCTTTTCAACTGTTTATTTTTCCTATTTTTATGTTGTTTTTCTCACATAAAACCCTAAAACATTAAAATTTCTAACTTCCGTGTGTTTCTGGCCCTATTGCGCAGGTAAGCGACACCAGCCGCAACTGAGACAGAAACTTTTCTGAAAATCTGCCGCCGAGACAACCGGAACGGGGGGTCGCACTTTTTGGCCCATAACCTGCGACCTGGACCTCCAGGTTGCACTTTTCTGCCCCTTTTCTGCGACCTGCACTGAAAACATGTCAGAACCTGCGACCTGCCAATTTTTCAGTGATTTTTCTGCAATTTTTCTGGGTTTTGCTGAAGCCTCTGTCAGGGTATTCCAGCCTCTATTTCAGCCCGCTTTGACCTGGTTTTGATCTGTTTTAGCTCATATAAGTGGGAACCTAGCCCCCTAGGGCTTCAGTACCCTCCACTTTTTGTGGAAGATTTTTTAGCTATTTCAGCCTCTATTTTTCTGAGTTTCAGCTCCCCCTTGTCCAGATCTGATACTTCCTTTTTAGATCCCTTTAAATCAGCCTTTCTTCCTTTCAAATCACCTCTTGTCATTTTTTTTGGACCTCTCTTTAGGACCCCCTCCCTGTCCTTGCCGCTTTTTGCTGATTTCCTCCCTTTTTTCCAGCCACCTTGCCTCTGTCTCTTGGCTGTGATCTACACCTCTTTTCAGTAGCTTTATCCTTTAGATCCCTGTCCCTTTTGACCTTAGAACTATTGGCCTCTTTTCCGTGTGTTTCCCCTAGATTTTTCCCTTTCTTTTTAGATTATTTTTGAGAGACCCCCTTCTTGGGTTAGATAGATGCACAAGTAGCTGTTAATTTTATGTTATTTCAGCATTATATATTGTTCTCTGCAGATTTATTTTCAGTTACGCAGCACACTTTTTTCTTGCTCTCAAAATGGAAAGGGTTTAAAAATTAAAATTAACGCACGCCACACACTGACCCTAAGTGAAGAAGCGCCTGGTTAACACCGCCTGGCAAAGACTCTAAAATCAATTGTCATTGCACCTTTTCTGCCCTTGACCTCACTCGATTCTGTCCCTTTCTTCCCTTGTCGGTTTCCTTATTCCCGTCATCATTGCGCCCCCAAGGCGCCTTTCCCAGAGACTTCTTGGCCTTCACCCTCAGTTTCCGGTCGATCGACCTGCTCCGTCCCGCCGTCGTCGAGCCAGTCCTCCTCCGAGTCCGCACTCCGACTCCTCTCCTGATTCATTGGGTTCTCCTTCTCCTCCTGGTTCTCCCCCTGTCACCTTCACTATGTCTGGTCCAGGGCCTAATGCTGGTGGTGCTCCAGGCCCTAATGCCGGACCTGCCACTAGCGGAACCGCCACAGGAACTACCTCGGCCACACCCTTGCTGCCGTACATTGCAGGCCTCAGCCTCCCCGATTTCAATCAGTTGATCAACGACCCTATCCGCCACGATGTTGGTTGGCCTGCCATGCCAACCAAGCTCCCTTCCAACATCCCTAAATTCGAAGGCCAAGCTGGAGAAGATCCAACCAATCATGTCAGATCTTTCCACATGTGGTGTTCCTCCAATTCCATTACCGATGACTCCATCCGTCTTCGTTTGTTCCAACGCACGCTTACCGGCGAAGCTTCTAAATGGTATGTTGAACAAACCACCTCTTCCCATACCACCTTTGCGACCCTTGCCCAAGCCTTTTTATCTTATTTCCAGCTCCCTCTCCGATACGATACTGGCACAGAGCTCTTGACTTCATTCAAGCAAACCTCTTCGACCCGCCTTTCCGCCCATGTTCAGGAATGGCGACGAAGACAGAGCTTATGTCGAGCCCCCCCCTTCGAAGATCGGGTTTACATGGACTAGTTCCTTCGCACCCTCTTAGCTCCTATCGGCAAAGATGTCGCCTCTCACTTTCCTCAAACTGAAGAAGCCGCCCTCCAAATAGCCTTGAAATATGACCTGATCTACGCTCAATCTGGTTATGTTTATACCGTTCTTCCTGACCTCCCCAGGCCCGGCGGCGCTAACGCCCCGGGGGCATCTCATTCTGCCGACGGTATCATTGGAGCCCTTTCCCATCCGTGCGCTCAACCTTCTATGGGCTATGGTCTCTCTCAGAGAGGGGCCAGCACCTCTAGCACTCTCCCCCCTCTCGGTAGCATGTATCCAGGATACGGCATGCCTCCTCCTTTTTCCCAACCTCCTGCTTACCTCAATGTTGCCCAACCCCACCATTACCCTTATCCGCAGCCTGGTGTGCCAGCTCCTCCAGCATACGCGCTTCCATCTCCCTTGCCTCCTCAAAACCCGCAACAACACTTACAGCCCCCTCCAGGGCAAGTATTTGCACAACAGGGTGCGACTAATCCCCCTTCTTCTCAAAGAAGGCGGAGAGGCAATCAAAACCAATCTGCCGCTGGTACCCATGGACCTAATCCTGGTGTCGACCCTAACACTGCCAACCAGCAACAGGGCACTCAGCCTAAGCCGGACAGGCCGCTTCGCACAAATAAGCCTTGTTCATGTTGCGGTGTTTATGGTCATTACACCCACGATTGTCCCCTCTTACCCCAGATGCGGCAGATGTGGGAGTCTCAAGCCACATTGTGTGGGCAACACGCCTCCCCTCATGTTCCTCCTAATGTGGCCACTACCCAACCGGCTGTGTTCACTGATCCTTTCCCTCAGCAAGGATTCGTGGCTACCCAACCACCTGACAGCCAGGTCGCCACTCCCCCTTCCCTTTCTGGTTCCTCCGATTACCAGATCCTTATGATGCACTCCGATCCTAACCCGACCGTCGATCTTCACCTTCAAACTCGGTCTCGCCAGTACCCCAAGCCTCCTGCTCAGTCTGCCCCCGAGCCTCCTTCTTCAGGTTCTACAGAGCCTCTTTTGACATCCAGTGGCCCCTTACATATCCCTCAACCCAAAGTTGAGGTCCATACCAAGATTCCTAAGGGACCCCTACGTCGAAACGCTGCTTCCGATCGAGCTGCTCATTCATATAGTATAGTAGATGATTTGGCGCAATCTCCTGCTGCCATTTCCACACTGGAACTCCTCCAGTCGTGCCCTTCCCAAAAGAAGGCTCTACTATTTTCCATGGGCACTGTAGATCCTACTGATGACCAAATGATTGTTTTCGACGCCACTCAACCGGACCATCCCCCTCTTCCTGCTTCCGTCACCTTCCAAATCCCAGTCAAAATCCGGAACGCCAACGTTTCACGGTGTATAATTGATGAGGGGGCATCCACCTGTGTGATGTCTGCTTCGGTTTGGAAGCAACTCGGATCCCCTGAGATGGCCCCTTCCACGATCACCCTTCGAGCGTGGGACAGCCACACCTCCTAGCCCATTGGCCTTTTCCGTAATTGTCCTATCACCCTCATCGGTAAGACTGTTTGCGTTGACGTCGAAGTCATCGAAGCCCCGCTAGACTACAACATTCTATTGGGGCGAAGCTACACCTATGCTATGTCTGCTGTCCCATCCACGGTCTTTCGCAAGATGTCTTTCCCCCATAATGGAAAGATAGTCACCATTGACCAGTTGACATATCATGAGCCAAAATCTCAGATCTCACCTGAGACGACCATCTCTTCTGTAACCAACAAGCAAACCGTCGATTCCTTGACCAGTGTCTCCCCTGGAGTTTACAAAGATTCCTCCCTGCTTGGAAATTTTCCTAATCTCCCTCCTCCTCCCATCACTGATCCCAGCTTATCGAATGTTTGCATGATGCAATCGTCTCAGGCTGCCCGTAAGCGGCCTGCCTCGGCTAGTCAGCAACCTCCCCCTCGCCCTCCGCAACCCGCTCCTAGCCATTCATCTCAGCCAGCCGGACCTCCTCCTTCTGGCCCTCCCCCTATAGCTGGTATCCCTGAACCCCTTTATCCTCCTGGATCGGTTCCTCCTGGCCTTAACCATCTCGAAGCCGTCCCTCCTGGTCATTACCCTGCTGGGCAGATCCCTTTCCTGGCTCCCCCTCCCGGAGTATATTCTGTCCCCGTCATGGCCACCCTCTCTCTCCCTAACCTGACCTTGGGCATACCAGTCTGGTACCTTGATCCTCCAGCAGCTACCCCTCCTGGTCACCCCAAACCCTACATGGCTTTGACACCGGTTCAATCGGTCCCCCTCACTTCCTCCGTTGCCCCTGTACCCCCAGCACCTCTACAGGACCCCTCTCGTGTCGTGAAGACTCCCGGGAAGAAAGGCAAAGCTCACAAGGGGGCACCCAAAGACAAGACCACCACGACTGACCCGGCCCCTCCTCCGCCAGCAAAACCTTGTGCCTTATGTGATGTCGCCGGTCATGCTACCCATGCTTGTCCCAAGTTGCCCCGTATTCAGCCCATGGTTAAAGTCGCGTTCCCTGAAGCTACGGTCCCTGAAGCCTCCATTCCTTCTTCGTCCGTAACCAAGAACCCCAAGACTCTCCGCACCAACAAACCCTGTGCTTTGTGCAGTGTCCATGGCCATTACTCCCACCATTGTCCTCACCTGACGCATTACCGCGCCTCTTTAGAGGTCGTCCGAGAATATGAGGTTGAACAAAATCAATCCGCTTCTCCCATCCTCGCGCATTATGCTTCCAGCTAGCCTGAGGATCCCCCCGCTCCCATCGACATTCCCCCCCCTGATGTTCAGATGACGGAGTCTACCACAACCATTCTTTACCTATCCTTCTCTGCGAGACACTTGGAGCCCAGTCCCCCTGCACCCTCCCCTATTGTGTCGCCTGAACACCTTTTTTCTACCCATACACGAGATCACTCCACCCGTATCTCTATTGACCTCAGCAGCCCGAGTCCTCCCCATACTTCCGATAGCCCTCATATACCACCCTCCAGTTTGCATATGAGTCATAGTCATCCTGCTCCTTGCACTCCCTCCCGCAGTTGCCGCTCGATGTCTTCTGTACACTCACGCTGCCGTCATTGCCTCTCCTCCCCTCACTTGTTGTCTTGTAACACCACCCCGCAGGACCCCCCGTCCACACCCTTTATCGGTTACGCCGATGGTGCCAGTCGTTACTCCCGGAATCTCGCCTCGGCAGGTTGGGCCATCTTCACCCCCTTGCATGCCCTTGTTCTCGCTGACGGGGTCTGCATTGGTTCTGCCACCAACAATCAGGCCGAATATGATGCAGTGCGTGGTCTCTTAGCCGATGCCCTCTTTCATCGCATCCTCCATATGCACGTTCGTTTGGATTCCCTTCTTCTTGTAATGCAACTAAATGGTGTTTATCATGTGCATAACCCTATGCTGTTTAGACGCTATTTACAAGTGAAACTCTTGACACGTGCATTTGAAACCATAACTTTCAACCATGTACCTCGAGAACAGAATCACTATGTAGATAGTATTGCAAACCATGTTCTAGATTGGCATTTATCACACGCATTTCATACAAGACAATAACATTCATAATCATTAAAAATGATGCATATCCATAATATGTGTCGCAAAAACATGTGTTTAGAGTCCATCTACTCTGATACATATGACATGCCCATAGCATGTTACAAAAAAAAACTCAAAACTGGGGGCACCACCTGCCCCTACATACACACTAGGGGGCACCACATGCCTCACACCTAATCACTATTTGGTGGATCCTGAGCCAATGGCTCTGCCCCTGCAGCCTGTAGATCACGTATCCCCTGACCGGCCATCGCCATGCTTCGCATGACCCCTCGCCATTCCGAGGGTAGACCAATACATGGCTCTATGTACTGGTCGTCTAAGTCCTGCCACCCGCGCTCTGATACTCCGGTCAGCAACCTTTCGCATCTACGGCGGATGTCCTCCAGAAGGGCGGATGCATCCTCATTTTGCGTTGCTCTCGACCCACTCGGACCTGCAGCTCCAGCTGCTACCGGTCGTCCCATATATCCGACCAGTTTTACTGGCGCTATATCTGCATACCAACAGTACATGAATCAGTACCCTAGCTACTATTCAAAAAACTGTAACATGCCCATACAAGAGTAGTAATCTGTCACTTACCATCGGGCCCCCAGACTCGACCAGGCGGAAGTGGCAGGTCCGGATCTCCACAATAACTCATCCCACTATAGGGATAGTCGTCTATGTATAACGACATCTGATCCCAATGGGCAAAGAACTCAGGTTGAAACACTCGCCCGACCGCCCCTCCTCCTCCTCTGCACAGTAGCCGCCCCCACCGGCGCATCCTGGGCTCTCTCGGGCCCCCATCTGGAAGCTATACACGAGGCCGCAAGGTCGGGATCTTCTCAAAGAAGAAGGCGCACAATAAAGTCCCATACGAGCAATCGTGGTTCACTTGCCACTTGCAGAGCGACAACTGTCGTTTTAATGACACCAGCATCATTTGGGCCCACCCATAGTAGGTCCCACTCAACACACTCTCTACCAGCATCATCTGCCCCCCGGTGATGTGATGGAACGCTTAGTTGCCCAAGATATGCAGCACAATTGCGGCCACTGCACGGGTTTCTAGCCTCTCTAGATCCTTGATCGGTATCCGAGTCCCCTTGACTTGGAGACCCGGTCGACAATGTCGTTCCACAAACTCCATGATATGCCGCCCCCGCGGTAATACTGGCTGCGTGTTTCCCACCATCCCCAGTGGTGGGAGACCCGTCAGGAAATACACATCCTGGACTGTCAATTTGATCCTGTGCCCCTGCACTACAAAGACCTCATGCTCTGGATCCCAATAACTGATAATCTGGGCCAACAAGGGCTCTCCTGCTCTCATCAACGGGTTCTCCAAAAACTTTAGAACCCCAAACCTGGCCAACACACGACGGACACCCTGATCCGCCTGGATCTCTGCCCGTAATGTACCCAGGTCTCTCTCCCTCCAGTTAACCCGTAAATCTGCCATACCTACACAAAAACATCATCTTTGTCAGCATACAGATCGGGAATACCATAACCAAACACAAAAACCCAACTCCCAGCCATAAAACAGCACCAAAACCCCCTCATCTCCCAGGGTATGGGTTTTCTGAGTTAAGACTAGTGTAATTTTTGCCAAGTGTTGCGTCCCAGTCGTGCTGGCTAAAAGTGCGACCCGGCCGTAGAGATGAAGGAGGGGCTGTTTCTGGGATTTTGGGCCCTAAACTGCAAAAATAATCCATCAAAATGCAAGAGAAAGGTTAGGCCTCCTACCTCCAACTGACGGATCTCGATTCCAACGATCGGTTTGTCCGCTACGTTCGCCGCAAGATTTAGGGCCTTCTCTCCTCTCCACATTCACCACAGCAACAATAGCAAATGAATGATTTTGGAGGGAAAACTGCCTCATTAAAAGAGAACCCCTGTTTCTTCTTTCGATTGCTGCGACCACACCGTAGCCCCGTTCGACGAACCGTCAGCACCGCTGGATAGATCTCACCGAGCTCTCAAATGGGTTTTACTTAGTTTTTGGTGATTTGATACTTCACCCGGACACATTTTTTCCACGAAGGGTCACTTCACCACTCCTTAAAATCGAATTTCCTCACTTATGACACTTGTACTTGGGGCACCACATCGCCCCCTTACTTGTCCATGTTCGTGTTGATTTTCGTCATGAGTGCCCACTTTGTACTCATGTTTCTATGACCCCCCATTGGGGCCTTTACTGTGTGGCAGCACTCTACAGTCGCCCTTGTTTCGAGCATCCAAGTCGAGTCATCATTGCATTCATGGAGTCTATCCTGCGTCCTTTTGCACCCTCTTTGTACTTCATCCTTCCACATTGCTGAATTCTCTCTTGTGTGTACTTTGTTGTCGGCTTACTTGTCTATCTCTCATATGATTTTGTGTCGGTGGCTTTGGGTCATTCCCTTGCCCCCTTTATTCTCTAACAAGGGAAGTCGTCCATTCGCTACTCAGTCCGTTCCATTTCCCTATCATCATTAGTGTCAGTCTGTCCATCGCTCCACTATTTTCTCTCGTGCCTTAGTTGAGGATGTCTCATTGCCTCACCTATGGTGGACCTCCTTCTGTCGAAATCAGCTCATTCCTTCCAGAAGCCAGGTCTAGAGGGCGGTGTACCTTGGTTCCAGCTTCCACTCTTGTTCGGTGCCTCGAATCAGGCAAAGGGATCTCTCGTTCCCCTTTGACTTGATTGTTTCTCCAGCTCCTTTCAGCATGATCGAGATCCGTATACTTGATGGTCCAGTGATCCAGCAGTAGTTCTTGATGATTCCCGGGTGTGTGTGAGATGTCTCAACCCTCATGAGGGGGTGGCCCTGCAGGTAGCCCCCCACATGCCCGGATGACCTCTTCCTTGCAGCCTTTGATGCAGCTCCAGATATTTGATGATGTTGGCCTTAGCCACTTGCAGCGCCTCTTTGATTTGCACGTATCAGTCAGATTTTGTGAGCCCTTCCCCATTTACAGGGGGCATTTGGGTTGCATTTGTCTCTCATGTACTCAGATATTATTGTACAAGTCCTGGCTGTTATCCCAGGCACAACATGTATATGGGATTCCTCATTATATTTTTATCTGGCTCATGACTATGCCAGATGTACTTTATGGTTCGGTCCCTTGTTTACTGGACACACTATTCTTTTGTACTTTGTCTCGGCGGGCATAGGTATGCCTCCCCCGCCGCCTTCAGCACAGGTACCCTCTCATAAAAAGAGACTTGTTACACCTGCGAGTCTCGTCTCCTTAGGGTCTAGTTCTTCATCACACTATCTACCTTGCATTTCTCTCTCTGAATTCCCTTTTTGTTGTCTAGTGATTGAGTTCTTACAACGTACTTCGGTCATACGATTTACTCCTGACACTCGCACGCTGGGGGGCAATATGTTACACCATTTTTTGGTCATCTAACCTATGATCATTAGATGGACCCAAGTACACCATGTAAGACCAATTTTACCCTAAGTAAAATTGCCTTCACTATGTTAAATAACTTAATAAACCACATTTATTAGGTTATTTATGGTCCACACAACAAACCCCAAAAGGAAATATTAAACAAAACTATATTTGTTTGATTTTCCTCATGGAATAATTAATTAAACCATAATTTAATTGATATTCCCAGTCATGTTTAACCCAAAAACAAAGAAATTAATTAGATAAACCTTTACTTATCTCATTATTTTCTAGGAATAATTATTTAAATCTTATTTAGATAGTATTCCTTGTTAAATATGACCAAATCACCCACAAATAATTAAATAAATCATTATTTATTTAGTTATCTTTCAACCACTTCCTTAAATAATTAAATAAATCATTATTTATTTGATTATCTTCTAACCGCTTCCTTAAAAAGATAAATAAATCATTTATTTATTTATTTTTGACAAATTAAGGGATTTGACCCAAGTCAAATACCTTTTCCTCCAACAAATATAATAAAATATTCCATAAAAAGTGGATCTAGATCTGGTTAACCCATGCACCAAGATCTAGAATGACCCAATATTTTGTTATAAATAGGAGGGTTTTTCCTACCATTCTTCACCTTTTGTTGCCTATTAGATCACTCTTGATCTATACACTTGGTCACTCTTTTCTACCATTTGCTGTGTGAGCTCCCTTTGAGTTCCATTCTTTGTGTGGGTTTTCTACACCAACAAGAGAGAGAAATCTTAGATTTGAAGTGCTGAGGACTTCCAAGAACGCATCCCACTGAGGAGAATTGGATACGCCTTCTTGTTTTCCTCCCATGTGCCCAATTAATATAAAAATTCTTTCAAAAATTGTTCTTGTCTTGTCTATTGGTATATGGAGCAAACCCTTGTTTTTTCTGCTTAATGTCTTTTCCATGCATAGATCTGGTTTTTGCAGCTCTTTTATGTTCAACTAACTGCAGATCTGAAGATATTGGCAGCCACTTTTGTTGTTAGGGCTATTAGTTATGCGTAGCTAAGTGGTCCTTTTTCGTACACTTCGACAAAGGATTCATACTAACAAAAACACAAAGATGAAGCATTTGAAAAATTTCAGATCTTCAAAGCATTGGTAGAAAATGAATTAGATCTAAAAATCAAGTGTCTTAGATCTGATCTAGGAGGAGAATATACATCAAATGAATTCCTTGAATTTTGTGAACAACATGGCATAAAAAGATAGTTCTCTGTAGCAGGCACCCCACAACAAAATGGCGTAGCAGAAAGAATGAATAGAAAAATTCAACAAATGGCTAGAGCTATGCTTGATGATTCTGGAACACCTGACATTTTCTGGGGAGAAGCAGCACATATAGCAGCAAACATTCTCAACAAGGCACATGTTCGGGTAAATAGTGACAAAACTCCATATGAACTCTGGTATGGTAATTCTCCCTCTGTGAAGCATTTTAGATTTTTTGGAAGTAAATGCTTTATCAAAAATAATGATGAA